>OZ010598.1:92913770-92996270 GCA_963932145.1 Acanthosepion lycidas | reverse complement strand
AACAAAATGGCTAATTTTGTAGTGATTTTATAACATGTTTATGTTATAAATTTTCTAAATAAATAATTATATCTGCTCTACTTTCTATTGAGCACTTTTTAAGAATAGTCATTGTTGGTTATTGAAATTCATTCCGTATACACCAATTATATACTTGGATATATATATATATATATATATATATATATATATATATATATATATATATATATCAGGTCATCCCATAAGTTCTGTCTGAATTTTAAATAAAGAAAACAAGTGACCAAACGTACGTTACATTTGATTACAGATTCAATCAACAATGTATTTTCCCTGATTATCTATGACTTCCTTCCATCTATTAACAAGCTTACTAATTCCATTACTGTAAAATTCTTTTGGCTTTGATTCGAAGAACTCACAAATGTCAGTTTTAACCTCTTCCTGTGTTACAAAAGCTGTTTCTTCCAAATGATTCTGTAAGCTACGAAACAAATGGTAGTCTGAAGGAGCAAGATCGGGAGAATAAGGTGGATGAGGAATTTTCTTCCAACCAAGTTTTTCGATCTTTTGTGATGTAATTCTTGCTGTGTGGGGTCGCGCATTGTCCTGATGAAACATCACCTCTTTTCGATTCACTAGAGCAGGTCTTTTTCCTGAAAGCTTGACTAAAAAAATCTAATTGCTGACAGCATATTTGAGCATTAATTGTTGCATTAGGTGGTAAGAATTCAAAGTGGATTATTCCTTGGCGATCCCACCAGACTGAAAGAACCTTTTGCCCATGAAGTTCCCTTCTCGGCTGTGGCTGGAGTCCTTCTCCTTTACCAAGCCACTGTCTACAATGCTTAACATTTTGATAAAAGATCCATTTTTTGTCACCAGTCACAAGTCTATCCAAAAAAGGTGAAACAAGTTGGCGAGAATGGAGAGAAGAGCAGATGTCAACTTAGGATTTGAGGTTGTTTTCAGACAATTCATGAGGCACCCATTTTCCAAGTTTAGGAACTTTTCCAAGTTGTTGAAGATGACGATGAACAGTTGTATGGTTTGAACTGAGAATCACTGCCAATTCCTCAACTGATAAAGCAGGATTTTCTTCAAGGGCTACTTCAAGAAGCTTTTAATCAAACTCAACTGGAAGTCCAGTTCGATCTTCATCTTCATGGGTGAAATATTCACCTCTGAATTTTGCAAACCATCTTCTGCAAGTTCTTTCATTCACACATTTCTCTCCATAAACTGAATGTTTCTAGCTGCTTCGGCTGCTGAGTTTCCTTTCTTGAACTCATAAAGCATTATGTGCCTCAAATGATTCTTGGGTACTTCCATGTTAGCAGGGTTTTAATCAAACAAAATTTAATTTTATTGTTCTCTGAAATAGAATTTGATCAGTTTAAACATAAAAATAATGTTCAGCTCCATTAGACATTATAAAATACTCCTTAAATTTCATTCATTTTAACAAAAAGTTAAAATTTGGACAGAACTTATGGGATGACCTGATAATAGCAATAAGAACATTCCAACAAAACTCAAAACTCCTGCGAAAGAATTAAAAAAAACCCTAATATAGTCAGCAGAAAAGCTTATAAATCCAATATTTACATAATTTTGGATAAATTGGATTATCACAAAAAACTTCAGCACCTCATTGATGATCGTTGTAAATTTACTAAATTGAATAAGAACATCACTGAATCTCTAAAGAAATACATTAATAAACTCATAAGATCCAATAATGGTGTTTGTAAAATCCATAAAAATAAATGAAATTACTGGACATTACCAATATGGATACTTATACAGTAGTACACAAACTTGTAGTCCCATTATGACTTGTCATTTCTTAGATTCCAACATGCATATACCAATTATCAAAATTTCTCAATGATATTATTACCCCATATCTTCCTACTAACTACAGCATGAATTCCTCCAAATACTTAAAAGTACAAAAGTAAAACCAAATCAAGAGATTCTTGCATCACTTGACATAGAGAATTTATTTACTAACATTCCTGTTACTGAAACTATTGATATTATCCTTAATTCTGTATATAAAAATAATTTAATTCCACCTCCATCAATCCAACCAAATATTTTAAGAAAATTATTGCTCGATTGCACCACTAGAGTTCCTTTTTATAGCCAGAATGGTACTATTTACACTCAAACTGATGGGGTAAGTATGGGAAACCCTCTCAAACCATGCTTCTCCAATTATTATGTGTCCTATGTTGAAAACAACGTTTTTACTAAAGTTATTAAACCCAAAGTATATGTTCATTACGTAGGCGATATATTTATTCTAGCTGATAGCAAAAAGGAAATTGATAATCTGAGAACTATATTTCAACAAAATTCTGTTCTCAATTTTACATACGAACTTAGTGAAAAAAATTTTAGATGTTCTCGTTGATTTTAGTAATAATATATTTACAATTTCAGTTTATAAAAACTCGCAAGTAAAGACTCTTGCCATCTTAATTTCTCTAATGAATGCCCTTTTAGATAAAAAAATAGGTGCTATTAAAAATTTCCTCAAGAAATGACATGAGAATTCATCCTCTCGCATGATTTTCTTTAAATAATTAGATAATGTTAAAAAACATTTATCAATAATGGATTTCCAAATCAATTGTTGGATTTCTATATTAGGCTTTTTCTATCTAAGGTAGCTAATAGCAACGATGAGAACACAAACATAAACAAAAGCATTAATATTTTTATAAAAATCAGATGAATGATAATTACAAAACCTAAGGATATTATTTTAAAAAATGCACAACACCAGTAGACAAGAGCAAAAAAAAAAAATAGACTAATAATTTATTACAAAAAATTTAAAACCAATAATCTTGTAGTTAAAAATAATAATTCACATCTTAGATCAAAATTAAACAGAACAAAAATTATTTATGAATCTAAATGTCCATTAAGAAATTGTGTTCCTGATCAATCAAAATTCATAAACAATTATATTGGTTGCACCCCAACATGTTTAACAAGACTCACACTACATCTTTCTCACTATAGCTCAATTAGGTCTCATTTAAATATTCATGGAGACCTACTGGACCCTAGTCGCAACGCACTTGTTATAATATTGTTGCAATATAATAGCATCGTCTACATGTAAAAAAATGGCTAAAAATAATGGAAGTCTTACTAATAAAAACAGAAAATCAACACTCAGTAATATCAACTATGAACATGGACACAATATGTTGACAGTGTTTTGTAAATAAAACATACTATAATACGAAATACATACATACAACAATCTATTTCCAGTTAACAGTAGATATATTCCATCCTTGAAAATGTCTTAATGTATAGCCGAAAGCACGTGGAAAATATAACATTTAGACAGTTTTTGTATAATTTATCTACTGAAAAGAAAAATTTATGGGGTCATATGAGAAATTATATGAAAAAACTTAATCAAAGCACCTTTTCTGTCATATTTAACAAAGATTTTATATATATATATATATATATATATATATAAGCTTTGTTAAATATGACAGAAAAGCTGCTTATATATATATATATATATATATATATATATATATATAAACTATATTCATATATATATATTTTTATCATTTCGCTCAGGCAAGCTGATAATGTCACTAGGATGAATGGGGTTAGTGAAAGAGTCAGGAGCAAGGAAAAAGACCAATAAATGAACAGGGTTCAGCAAAACAGAATATGGTTTCAATTTTTGAAGAGCGTAGTTGGCAGAGAAGCAAGAAATCAGAAGTTAGTCCCACAGGTGCGAAGTGCAAGAAAAGTAACTATCAGAATAGTCCAACAGTAAAATGGTGAGCTCAAATTGCCAATGTAGTAGCCTGCTTGAATTAATGCAGCTGAGGCACTAAGGAGAATGGCTCATCAGAATTAGACCAAATATGGCAGCAGTATTCCATGCACAGGTGAATGGTAGATTTATAAATGTGCAAGATATACATATATATATATATATATATATATATATATATATATATATATATATATTATGTGTATATGTTAAAAATTCAGATATAAATAAAATATATTTATAAAGAGAATATTAATGAAAGAAATGACAAGAGCCAAAACTTTTATACCATCATTTTTCAGTCCTTGAGGAACTTCATTAAGGCAAGTATAGAATTTGATTTTGTTGCCAGTGTGAAAGTGTTGTATCCTGAAGGAAGGTTACAAACAGACAAAAGATGGTACTTAAGTGAAAGGAACAGGCATAGATGAAAGAAAGAGAGGTTAATTGCAAAAGAGAATACACTACTGAAAGACAGGGAATTGATTAACAGGCTAGTAATTCCCAAAGCAAGGATATTTACCTTACCTCACTGCAAGGCAGGATATGGTACAAGGCTGTTTTAAAGCAGGGCAAAACTGAGCCTATAGGCTTGTGGCAAAAATTCCCCATAGTCCTCATATAAAACTGGTCAGGTAGCTGTTTACCACCCCAGACAAGACTCTGCCCTTCGTCATAGCCTCGTATGGGTTCCTTTCTGTCAAAAGGCAGAGTGTTTGACCAGCACAACTGGAGACAAATCTCCAAGTGCTGAAGCAAGGATATTTACCTTACATCCCAGCAAGGCAGGATGTGACACAAGGCTGTTTTTTAATGTGGGACAAAACCAAGCTTGTAGTCTCAGGCAAAAATTCTCCATAGACCCAATATAATGGTGTTGGATAGCTGTCTACCACTCCAGATGAGACTCTGCCCTTCGCAAATTTCCAAACTAATTGCCAAAGCAATTCCACCAAATATATCCTGTGCTCACTATATATATATATATATATATATATATATATATATATATATATATATATACTGATATAGTCAGTGGACATAAGTGATAGGGAGTGTGGGACATTGCATTACAACATAAAGAATGGTAAAAAATGATAACAAAGATATTCATTAATTTTTTTTTCATTTACTTGACATGGAAATTACAAACTTTTCAATTACTTCAGCAGCCTTCATCAATATATGAATAGTTTTTATTTGAACTGGGCTGAATTTAAAATCCAGTAATGATATACATATATATATATTTAGGTAGCATATCTTCATTCAAGCATGTTTGGCTGAATAATTTAAACATATTATGTTAAGGAAGGCGCTATACACCTGATGATCTTTGATGAGAGTAAATGTACTGAATGAGAAAAAATATGATGCCTTTCTTAATGAGTTTAATGGCAACATTAAGAAATTTATCTGTGAAATTGAAAGGATTAAAATTAAAATAAATAGACATGATATGTCTAGATTATCCAACCAAACATGCTTGAATATATATATATATATATATATATATATATATATATATAAATGGACATTGATGTCAACACCAAGAGGTTAGAGTCTGTTTCATGCTAAACATAATTGTCAGACCATATGCATATGCTCCATCCCCAATACTGATCACTTTAACCCATAAATATAACATATCTTAAAACTATATATATATATATATATATATATATATATATATATATATATATTGATTGTGAATTTGAGCAGCAATCCCACTTTTATACAAGTTTCATTAAATACGACTGACAAGATACTGCAGTTAAGCTTTTTACAAAAAACCTGCAAAATCTAAATTACATAGAACCAATGTTATTTACAAGTTCACATTCCTCTAAAGGATCCTTCAAATCTACAAATCAACAATTTGCCCTTGCATGGAGTATTGCTGCCATATATGGTCCAGAGCCCCTTCTGTTTGCCTCGGAGTTCTTGATAAGATCCAGAGGTGGATATGCAATATAATTGGGCATGATCTGGCATCTCATCTACAGTCGCTCTCTCACAGACATGCCATCACCTCTCTCTGTCTTTATTACAAATACTTTCAGGCAATTGCTCCGAGGAGCTGCATTCACTGGTTCCCAGACTTCGCAAATTCAATCGTCCAACAAGGCTGGCATCATTCCTACCTCTCCTGCTCCAAATCCTCTATAACCCCTTGCATGCTAGTGGCTTCCCGCCTTGCTAGGGGTGAAATGCTTTAAAAAAAGAAATTGTGTTCCTGATCAAACCAAACTCATAAATAATTATATTGGTCATACCACTACATGCCTATCTAGATGATTCACATTACATCTATCTGACCATAGCTCAATTAAGACTCATTTAAACACATACAGAAGGCTAGCAGACACCACCCACAACATACTAGCACAAAATACAAGTATAATAGCCTCATCCACATGTGAAAAAAATATTAAAAATAATGGAAGCCATAATAATAAAAAAGAAAAGCGAACACTCAATAACAAAAAAAACACTTGTTCAAACACAAGAAAATGTACACACACACACACACACACACACACACACACACACATATATATATATATATATATATATATATATATATATATATATTTGTTACTAGTGACAGGATAGGGTTCACCATATACATAAAGATCAATATAGTCAAAATATTAAAAATAATCCCCCACAGACTGTAAGACAGAAAGATTGACAGAAAAAAAGGAATACTTTTATTAGTCATTTGAAAATACATATCAACTGCAAAAATTAAGAACTAACTCGAGATTCGTTGCTGCTTTGTATAAAAAAATCATAAAAATTAAAAAGCAAAAATAATAATTAAAAAAATTGAAATAAGTATAATTAACATGAAACATCTCAAATATATATTCCAAATATAAAATTTCGTTTTCAAAACATCAGAAATGAAAACAAAGAACTTTTATATATGCTTATACATGCTTATATATGCTTATTTTACTCTAGGTTTTAACCTAAACCCATTTTCATTTTTACAGATTTAGTCTCTAAATCAGAAATTGCCCACCCAAACAGTGTAAGCATAGATTTATTTCAGTTTTACATTTCTACAGTAAAGAGAGCATAAATTGTTACAAGATGACAAATATGGAAATGATTTACAACAAAATAGTTTGATTTCATCATTGTCGGGTAGAGACATGTTGTAAAAGTTTGTGAGAATAGACTGCTTGTTATTCCCTCAGTAGCTTTCTTCACATTTAGTATTAAATTTTTCTTCACATTTAGTATCAAATTTTTCTTCACATTTATCACCAAATTTTTCTTTTAAAAACAAAACAAAAAACTTAAAACCTGCAATGATTTTTTTTGTTCTACACATTGAGCTATAATTTCCATCAAATGCTGCGAATTAACTTTTATTGCCTTTGTTCTATTTTTGTTTTTCTACTTCTGTTTACTTCTTTGATTCTCTATAAATTGACTTTTCATTCTTCTATGAAACCTTTTAGGCACTGAAGATTACCAAAAAGGCTAAACTCAAGTTGAAGCTGTCACCTCAACACTGATGTCTGAAATTAACTCAGTTGCTAATAGGTACTCCAAACTAAACAGGACACTCCCACAAAAGTTATTCAAAGATTAATATACATCATTGTCTGACTATTTGTTTATTTTTGGGTGTATTTTGGTCTCCCCACCCTGTCTGTAGGCTTGTTTTGGTTAATTGAAGATTATAAACGATGCTTAAGACTTGGGGGAGGGGAAAAGTAAGTTAGAAAACTTTTTTTCCTATATAATTACACCTTCGTTGTTCATTCTCTGTTTTGTTTTGTGTTGCCCTCTGATTAAATTGCAAATGAAAGGTCACTACTTCCAGTTTTGTTTTCATTCCTGTGATTTGTGAGAAATGAAGACAAAATATAAACAATACAAGTGTAGGGATAGTAAATGGGGAAACCCTGAGGTTTAGGGTTCAATGAGTATCCCCTTCTGAAGACATTTCAAAAAACATTTAATCTTTATAATTTTCAATCTTTTTTTAACAAAGATAAATATATTTTGAAAATAATTTTTTATTTAATTGGTATCAGCCCACACAAGGCAGTAAAGCCACTAAGACACAAGGGGGTTACTTGGTATGGAAGAATTAGGAACAGAAACATTAATAATGAGTGGGAAGAGGAAAGAGTAATCAGGAGGACAGTAGATAGTGATTGACATTGTATTTAAATATTTACAGATTAAAGTTAGCTGGAAAACATGGAGCCAGAAGTGAGTTCTACAAGTGATAAGTGTGAGAAAAGAAACTATTAGCATAGAATTTACAGCTACATCTAGCCAGCTCAACTGTAAATTGATGAGATATTGATGCCAGTCTAGTACTGTGCTTAAATTCAAAAAGTCTAGGTACCATAGTGAAGAGCATTATTTATTTGTAAAATTTACAAAATGTGGCACAAGGCCAAAAATTGGGAAAAGGACGATCTTCTGTCTTATCATTAAACTTATCTAGCCACAAACACTGACCCAAACATACCACAATATTCCTAACACCAAAACAACGCATTCTTACTTACTTTTCTTGCTATATCCACCATAATACCTCATTGTCTCTATGAAAATCCTAACTAGTCTCCATATGTACAATTCATTGTCTGTCGGGGGGAGAGGAATAAAATAACAATTTTTAAAAATCTAAATCCCAATGAATATTTACAAATGTGAAACAAAAATATATAAAAGGAAACAAAATAATATTAGTAATAAACCACCCCACAATCCTTAAATATGAAAAAAAACATCAGTTAACTGGACAAAATCAATGCGGGACTTTAATAATATAAAACATTCATTCATCCCAAGCATTCAATGTTTCAGAGCAATACGACATTCACAATAGAAGGAGCACTCGCCTGAGGGTAAACAGCGGGCCTTCTCCGCACACAAATGCACACTTCACATGGATGGGAAGTTTTTACAAGCATCTTCCTTCCAGAAGAGACCCTCCCCATCTGTTGACTGTTTGACTTAGCTTTTCTTCTGAATTGACGGACTTACGGCAGACCTTCTAAGGCACATCACAGGTGTCCGGCGACCATGAATGGAGGCCGGCCAGCCACACACAAATGCACACTTCGCAGGGATGGGAAGTTTTTATGGGCATCTTTTTTCCAGAAGAGGCACTACCCATCCAAACCGCAACACATTCGATCTAGGAATGTGATGCAAAGTGTATGCTGATGGATCTCAGTGCTAAGCGCATCCAGACCACCTACATCGGCTCTCCTGACTAAGACTCAGTCGAGGTAGCTAGAATGCACCTCTGTAGCCAAGCCACCCCTATTAGTTCAAGTCCATACTGCATCTCAAGGGTGTACATTACGGTATTTATCGACAAGATCAAACTCATCAATAAAGTCCCGAAATTGTTTCATGTCCTGGTTGTTAGGTCAAATCCGGGTACTATGTTGGGGTCAAGGACGGCATTCTAATCGTCAAAAATGGCTCAATCTGCCGAAAAAAATCAGAGCGCTTAGAATGACCATTGGCTGCATAAATTTCAGTGAGACGAAGAGCCTTATCCTTTATGGTAACAGCCAGTATGCAGAGCCTGCCCACTGAATCTGCAAAGACAAGAGCATGCACAGCCTTCAAAGAGTGCTCAACATCCAAGAGACCTCTCTTGAGCGACCATAAAAACATGCTGAATAGAGGGAGAAACCCCTAGAGAGAATGCTCTCATAATCACTAGTTGAAAAACGGGTTTCCTGCAAAAACATAAATTCACCCCATGATGCTGAAGGTCATGAGAGAGCTTCACCCTGCGATACTCTGACTTCAGGCCCCAAGCATTCATGTTAGCTAACCAGAGTTCCATAATCAAACCGATTATGGCTGCTTTTCTGCATGGCTGGGGTGAGGACACTGACCGCCTGTCCTATTGATCCTTTGCCCATCTCAGTCTTGATGGAGCCATCAAGAGACAGGTGACGAATGTCCCAGGAGAAGATTAATTTTAATGCTCTATACAAGGAGGAGTATATAAAAACAGGGACACACCCTGAAGAAAATTGATTTATTTTTTCACTGAGGCATCATTTTATAAAAAGGCCAATGGAGGAAAAATTTCGAAAACATTGTTGGCCTCCTCTATCATTTGCCAAATTTTTTGGCCTCCAGCATCAGCTCTTACAACTGACTTTTGGTATTCAGGAAATTTAATGGGTTTTCCACGTCCAGATCATTGATTTTCTGGGACTGTATCACAGTTTTAGTGTGTTGGTGCTGTGATAGCCGACAGACATCTTCTTCAGTGTTGTCGACTGGTTTTGATTTCTTTTTAGATAAAGATTCAGCTAAATCAGTAGACGGGCTTCATTGTCGTTTTGGTTTATCAGGTTTATTTTGGGGTGTGCTGTGGATGGATTAGGGGTATTGGCAGGTGTAGAATTTTTGCTGGATGAGAATTTGGGGATGGAAGCCTTCTTGAGGGTGGTCATTTTGCAAGGAGTTGGAGGGTTAATGATTTAATCATGGGTGCTGGAGCCATATTATGTTGTTTGATAGTAGGAAAAGATGGTGCTGAAAAAGAAGAGTTAGATTTTTCGACAGCTTGCTGATGTTTCGATTTCAAGGCTTCTTTTAACTGCCGCAGTTTTTCTGCCTTTTCAAAGGATAGTTCGTAGTTAAGTTTTTGCTTTCTTCGGTGATCGGCATAGCTGGTCAGGAAGTCATCTTGGAACTAGTAGAAGGAGTGGGACTGAGTGTGTTGACATCCATAGGAGCTTCAGTGGAACGAGGTCCCATTACCCGGATCTTCCTTCTGGACCTACCAACGACCTGCCATTCCCCCTCTTCCTTCTTTGCAACCGTATGAATGAGGAATGGGGCTGTGAAAGAGACGCAACCAGTCCTGGTTGCTGGCATGCCCATTAAAGGTGAAACAGAATGTACAGACTCAAAAGAGGGATTTGGGTGGGCGTTGACCAGAACTGCAGAGGCTTTCTTCTCTGGGCAAGAAGAGGGGAGGTGACCATGGATATCAAAGATTTGATTACGCTGTCTTTTGTGAGAGCAACAAATTTTGCTTGTCCACCACAAAGACTGACACGATTCGTTTTTCAACTTCCTGTAGTTCAAAGGTGTTAGCCAAGAGCCCATCTTCTGTGACAAGATGTGCAAAGCTCTTAGCCTACTTGAGGAAATCTGTAATGTTGATTTTAAACTTCAGTGGGGACTTCCATTAGGAGGGTGTCTCTCTGACCTCTACATTCATTTCGGCCACTATACATCTTTTTTACTGGTTCCTGTTATACACAAAATTTTGGCTATTTTTGCCTATCATACTTTTATCTGAATCCATAACCTGGATATTGCATTCTTGGAAATTTAGGCCTTTTTCAGTTTCCATACTTTTATTTTCTTCCAATTTTAATGTTTCTTCTGTATTTTCAGTTGATTTTTGTTTATCTGGAGTGTCTTTCTTTTTTTTTAGACCCAATAAGATTATTTTTCACTAAATTGCCTTTGTCGGCTATTTTTTCCTTTTTAATTATTAAGGAAACTTTTTTCTTTCTTCTTTTCTGTTATATATATATATATATATATATATATATATATATATATATATATATAAAACAAAATGGGGATTCTTTTTTTCTTTTAAATAGAAAGGAACAAAAAATTAAAGATGCACAAAGAAAAGTGAATAAATCACAAAAATTTCTTCAACAGAAAAAGGAAACAAACAATACAAATTTAACAAGATAAAATGAAAACAAAAATGCTTAGAGGAGTAAAAGTTTACTTGAAAAAATGGAAAATTTATACAAAGCAAGACAAACAAGAAGACTGAAAAATTAAATGTGTAACAAGGATTTCTTTTTAAACAACACCAAAAAATTCAAACAAATGGATAAAATACCAGGTACAAAAAATATAAAAAACAAACACACAAAAATTGTCAAGTCTTACAACTAAAATAACAAAAATGGCTGACATTACACAAAAATCAAGTCTTACCAATAAAAATGTCTGGACGAAAACAAATGCAATACGAAAAACAAATTTTACCAAAAGAACACAAAAATAAAATTAAGAAAAAACAGACAGATTGAACATGAAAAGTTAAAATAATAACAGAGAAGATTTAACAGATATTTAATGGGTTAACAAAAAGAAAACATGTAGAAATAATAAATAAACAAAGAAAATAAATTCTGGTAGGGATTACAGAAAATGAAAAAATATCTTCAAAAAATAACTTTTAAAATAAATGTAAATCAAAAAACTAATAAAAGAATAGGTGCTAAAAAAAGAGAAAATAAAATCTGGGTGAGGGTGAAAAAATTGAAAAAAGAAAAAAAACAAACATTCAGTAATAAACATAAAAAAAGGTAAATTAAATTAATTTAATGTAAACAAAATATTGTAATTTCAAAAAACAGTTTTCACGGAGAGTGGCAGAAACACATCTGGTATCAACCACCAGTCGTAAAATGTCTGAAAAAAAGAACTCTCATGTATCATAGCAAAGAACAATTACCATGAAAGAATTTATAGAAAAGACACAAGAGAGGCAACCTCACAGTGGTGGGAAAGTGACTGAAGCTGAGCTGCCAGACCAGGACCAGTAATATTGCTGATTCTTCTTTGTATTTTATCAAGGAGCTCAAGATAAATAGTAGTGGAACTGGACTAAATGTGACAGCAATATTCTAAGCATGGATGAATGGTAGACCTACTTATAGATATCTAAGATAGATTCACAGTGAATCAACTTTCTTTGCAGCTGGCCTAACAATGGATTCAATATAGAATATATTCAATATATAAAATAATTACAATAAATGTTGAGCTTTCATCATGTAGAGGACAAAAGATTTTTACTATTTATGTTTTAAATATTTTCCCATCTTATTATCCTAATGTTCTGGCCATTATTCTCATAAGCCTTCTTTTTTTCTAAACAATGAAATAAAATATGGCTGATCAGGCATGGATTGAAAATTATAGATACCAACACCTATTGAATGAAATCAAAATACTAGACAGTGAAGAACATTTGTGAGTCATATGACTGAAGGAATCAGCACATATGTTATGCTATGATGGCCTTCTCAGTAGGCTTGGTATAAAATAAATACAATATGGATGCCATTAATAAATTAAAAAAAAGAGAATGACAGCCAGTCTTTAACTGTAGTAGAGCTGTATCTTTTGTTTCCTGTCTAGGATTGGGTTTCCAGATCCTCCTCCTAAAGCCTTCACATTTTCATTCACCCGCCAGTACGCCACCACATTGTGTCTTTGTGGCATTATTGCCTTGCTTGGAGTGAAATGATTAGTAAAAAATAAAATATTGTAGTGCAATCTACCTCTTCGTAGCTGCTTTACACGTGGTGTTACTTTGAACAAATTTGTATCCCAGAGTTCAAAAAAAGCTGCAATGTCAGCAACAGGTAGATTAAGGTTAAGTTTAGAAGTTCTAAGATCAGTTATGTCCTATGACATAATCACCGAGTGTATTGGTCCTTTAGCCTTTAATCAGAGAGCCGAGTTCGAATTCCAGTTGAATCCATTACATTCACTTATGTGCTAATACCCTTGGGAAAGGTATGAATCTTCTCCTCCTCTCCCCAGCTATGGGTAAATAGCAGGACAGACTGGATTCTATAACTTTGGATGGCAACTGGTCTACCACAGAAAGACATGACAACCTAATGTGGGGAAAAAATCTGCCTCGTCAGTCATGTATTGAAAGATACATGATCACCTAAATGTGTATCACTCACAGCACATAACTGACTCTGCATTATTAATATTGCTTTCTACTGCATTCTTTTTCAAGGTCACTCATTTGCAGTATCCTTATTGTTAATTTCACTCAAAGTTGTTTTCTATTGCCATAGCAGGATATGACAACACAACTATGAAATTCAAATACACTATTCTTCAGGGAGGGATTGGAGTCATATACAGTGGTAAGGTAAACTTTTTGTACAGCAAATGAAGTCATATACATAATGATAAACGTTAATTTGGTGACATGGTAATTCTGAGTTCAATCCCTGGGTTGGGTAGTGTAAACTTAGACTCAGTGGAAACAGAAGTAGCAATAACTGAGTTGTACTAATTAAGTACATAGATTAAATAAAGAATCCAATTTGAAACTCTCTCAATGTTACCTGAATTAACAAATATTTCGAACAGAGCAGATGGAACAATGGACAAAACACTGTGATAACAAGTAACGTGAGGACAATAGTTCACATGTAAATAATCCGCAGCTCATATATTCGGAAAGGAAAAACATAGTCACATCATCCTTACATATAATTACAAATCATTCTCCATTTGAAGAGTTTAATTACATAAATGCTACTGCAAGGTTATTTAATAATCATTTAATTAAATAACTTATTTTTAATAATTAAATTAAATAATTTATATTAAAAATGTAATTATTCAATTTTTGTAATAATATATTTAAATGATTTAATTAAATGATAATTTGATCAATAAATTAATTTTTAAATTTAATTCCTAAATTTAATTTTTATAATTTTATTAAAAAAATTCTTTTTAATAATTTGGCTTATGATTTCTCTTTAATAATTAAATTAAAGTGAAATAATTGAATTAAATTTATTCTTAATTTATTTTTAATAATTTAATTAAATATTAATTAAATATTTTATTTTTAATAATTAAGTAAATAGTTTTTTAATTTCTCTATAGTAGATTATGATTTGATCTAAACAGTCTGCCTCCATAATTTAAAAATGAAACAAATATTCAAACAATAAAAGGAATTGGTTCTATTGACACAAAATGGTTATAGTATATTTAACAAAGATTAAAGGCACAAACTGAGATCAGACTGTTGTGTATTTGTTTTCTTTGGCATTCTCTCCGTTCTATGCAAATTGTTTATACAGCAGACAAATGGTCATGACTAATCCATATCTTCTGCCAAAATTTTCTTTGACAAAAATTCTTCACTAAGATTGAAATCTTAGTGAAGAATTTTTTTTTTTTAATCCCATGATCCATTATGGTTGTAAGAGCACCATGTGTACTGCAGCCACAGGAGAAGTGGTGTTTCTTGGGCAAGATAGCCTGACGGAGCCCAACCCAATCCAGAACAGTTTCGAATTTAAAGTTCTTCCTTCTCCTAGACCAGTTGCCATACAAGGTTATAGCACAAAGTATTTCCTGCTATTTACCCATAACTGTGGGGAGAAGAAGAGGATTCATACCTTTCCTAATATTAGCATGTAAGTGAATGCAATGGATCTGACTAGAATTTGAACTTGGATCTCCGGTTCCTCGATCCGAGCCACTATACATTACTCCACTGTGCCTTTCATTCCATTATTCCACTGTGCCTTTTATATTTGCCATATCTTGGATATTCTTCAGCAAGTCTTTCTATGTTAAGTCATCATTTCATTTGCAAAGCAGTTCATTGAAAATCAAGGTTTAATTTGATTTTGTTTTTTGTTTTTTTTCATCATTTCACCCCAAGCATAGCAATAATGTCATATAAAGGCAAAGGATTAGAAGAGAATGAGAAGACTTTTTTTTTTTTAAGACTTTATATGACAGGGAACCAAAATATTGGAAAAGAGTTCCACAGGTGAGTAGTGCGAGAAAAGAAACTATTCAAATAGAATTTACAGTTACAGGTAGTATGACATCATAGAACAGCATCTTAAACTTATGACCTGCATCTGTTATTCCACAATCATTATCATTGAATAGCAATCTTCTATGGTTATTTCAACAAAAAAATGAACCACCTTCAATCCCTTTCTATTGCATTATAGAAATATAACTTTCACTTTTGCAGTTTCTTCCCACAAACTGTTGCTTTGTGGAACTGACTCCCAAGATGGTGCTTCCCCAATCACTATCTTCCCCACATTTCTCCATAAACTCTGCCTCTTACTCTGTATCCCTTTCCCTCGAGTGGCTCTTGAGCATAATACAGTGGGAAGATTATTGGAAATAAAAATTTTTTTTAAATTAGTGTAAGGCTCCGATGAGCTATTTTTGCTGGTTCCCAAACTCCATGAATTTAAGTGTGTAACTAGGTTGGCATCTCTGTCCCACTCTTTAACTGTCAAAAACAGTTAAATGTAGCCGTCTCTTCTACTCCAATAGCTTTAAGTCTCACACTTCCCGTTTGTGGAACTCCCTTCCTCTTACTTGCTTCCCTGACAGTTATAGTCTTCAAATATTCAAATGTAATGTCAATTGACATCTTCTGATGCCTTGATCCAATTCCCCATCCTTCTCTTTATCCTTTCCTCAATTACGTCTCTTTATTCTTGCTCCCGCTCTCTGTAACCCCTTGCATGCTAGTGGCACTCTCTCCTTGCTTGGGGTGAAATGCTTAAAAAAAAAAAAAAGGTATTGTCTAAGTACACCTTATGACTAAGAGTTTTCATTTTTTTTTTGTTTTAGCCAACACCTAAATCCCAAAGGGTCTTGTTGATTTTTTCTGTATTGCCAGTCTCTAATAACATTTAAAATAGATATATACAAAAATATAAAGAAAGTGAAAAATATGTTTTCGAAGTATAAGATTTCTACTTAGTTTCCACTCGATTTATTTTATTTTTTTTTGGCGAGTACATCATGAACATTTTTGTATAGAATTTCTTCAATAAATAATGAAAATATTATATTAAAAAGCACGTCAATTTATCCCATTAATTCTTCCTCATTGTTCTTTTAGTAAACATATGCCCTTCAACTTTGAACTGTATATGATTTGTAATATCCATAAACTGAACGCACGGAACTTACCTCCACCAAAATGAAATGTTTCACATGGCAGCGTCTTTTGACGATAGTCATCTTTCATATACCTCCCAACTTTGTGAAACAAATCATTTTCTTAAAAGCTATATTTGAAGCACCTACTTGCAACATTGCAAGCAATTTTGAAACTTTGCCTTTTTATCTATGCAAGTGCATGAACTGCAGCTGAGCCTTTGTAATGAAAAATGGTGGTTCCAATGCTTCTTTTACTGGCTCTGACTTTTTCTAGCTTTACTGTTTTTATTTCATTTATTCTTGAGAGAGACATGACCATACATTTTATTGATGTCAGATTATCTTGGCTGTGAATAGAATCCTGAAATATGGTGGGAGTTCTTTGAAATTTTTCTATCAACGTGTATGAATATGCATATTTATTTGTGAGCTGATATCCCAACATACACAGACATAGGTCCCTTTCTTTTATTCTCCCTCTACACACACACACACACACACACACATATATATATATATATATATATATATATATATATATATTTATAACAGGTATATGTACATATTCATAGAAAATGTACCTGAATAAATTATATATATATATATATATATATATATATATATATATATATATATATATATATCTGTGTGTGTGTGTGTGTGTTTGTGTGTGTCTGTGTATATATGTATTTCATTGAGAAATGTATTACACATGATAAACAGTTATAGAGATCTATTGCAGGGGCCAGAAAACAAATAATACTTTGCCAGTGGAGTCATATATATATATATATATATATATATATATATATATATATTAATCATTTCATCCCAACAAAACAATAATACCATTAAGATGTAAGGCATTACTGGTAGTGAAAGTGAATGAGAAGACTTTAGAAGTGAAGAAAAAGGATAATATATATATATATATCGATGGTCCCCCAAGTGTTCCATCTACCCAATGTCACTCACAAGGCTTGGGTCAACTCGTGGGTGTAGTTTTCAAACACTTTCCAAAGATGCCACACGAGTCCCCCTCCAGGCCCGATGACATCACAAAGTCTCTTTTCTGACAAATCAACAGTGATGAGAGTCAAACCCAGGTCTCATGGTCAGAAAGGAAATGTTCTAACCACTTGGCCATATGCCCATATATATATATATATATATATATATATATATATATATATATATAATGTATCATTGTATATGAATAGTCATGTAGCAGTTAAATCAATAAATTCATAGCCTAAAAATGACAACGGCATTTTTTTTTTCTCAAGTCATACTTATTTTTAAACACAATGTTCTATTTTGGGAATGTACTCAATTCAGGAGTGATTATTAACCAGATAGACTGAACATTACACAGTAAAAATTTCAGATGCAAATTAAGCTAAGCATTTGCCAGGCTACAGAGTTATTGATCCACCTTTGTATATCATCCCTACATATTTTCCATATTGACATTTATATACACACATGTCTACTGTGTATATGTCACTACTGGTGTATCCATATATACAGAGACCTAAAAAGGTATTTGCAAATATAGGCACTTTTTAGATTAAAAAAAATGAAAACTATAAATCAAGAAAGAAAATCTAAAATAAACATATTCTAAGAGCGAATATTTTCTAAACAAGTATAAAACATCGTTTCTTTGAATTGCATTGTTTATTTATTTAGATCATTCTGTGAACTGCAATGCAATATCACACAAGCCAAGAAAACTTTCTTGCTGAGAGAAAATATTGATTCTTTGCAATAATATTTTCAAAAGTTACACTTTCACTTCACACACACACACACACACACACTCACACACACGCACTCACATATATATGTGGGTGTATAGCATTGCACTGGCAGTTGACACAAAAATAGGTATAGATTTGTGAAACTTAAAAATACAGTCGTTTGATACACATATGATTTAAAATAAATTAGAGAAAACTTTGCCTCATTATCGGTGTTTTCTCAGATTCACTTTTGCTTTTAATTCTGTTTTTATTATTAGATGGCATGAGGAGCATTTAGTTTTTTTCACATCATTCAAAATGATCTCTTTTGTCTGTTTTGTGACAGCTGTCATATCAGTGAATTTTTAAACCGTTTCTTAGAATTAGCATATTTTTTTTTTATGCTAAGCCTACTGAGGAAGCACTACCTCCATGCACTTGATGCCAGCCTCTGTGTTGAGTCTGAGGACCTCACCAACCAATTCTGGAGTTCTTTTCTTATCGGAATGGTTAGAGTGAGTTTTCTAAGCTGCCATATCTTCGTAACCACTATTAGACTCATCCAAAAATCTAAAATGGCGACAATTTACCCATTGCACCCTGAATATGAGTTCGACTTGAGGCCAAGTGTGTACTTGAAACCTAAAAGACATTTAATGGAAGGGACCTCTTTTAGAATACACTGTCTCATCATGCCAGGAGACAATTTAAAGTCTGCTAAGCAATGATCAAACATTACTAATTTGGTTTTGGAGTTACTGAATGCAACAAACCAATTATATACTCTTATCTCTTTTCAGACAATCAAACGATTGTACTGTTCCCAATTAGACCAAAACTGAAGGCAGCAATCAACAAAAATGATCAAATGATAATGATGAGATTAGTTCCTAGCTAGATATTCATGCAGATGACACAACCATTTACTTCTGTCTTATTAAGTCCATTGATACGTCTAATAAAGTAAAACTGGCAGCAGCTTGAAAAAATAACCTCCAGTCAATTGTTAACTGGAACAAGGAATGGCATGTAAATTTTAACACCTCCCAAATAAAACTGCTATCTTTTAATCACCATAGAAAATCTTTGTTGCATGGCTGATGCTAACCATCAGAATAACTCATTGGACCTTCTTGATTTTCCACTGATATAAAGTGAAGTGATTACATTGAATCAACTGCAAGATCTGTTGTAAGAAAGTTTGGCTCACTTACCTCCTTGATACCATAACCTCATGAATTTAAGCATGGTATTAGATTGGCCACCAGATCGCATCATTTTACTGTTGAACGAGCTTGATGGAATTGTAAATTTGATTCTAGTAATTTCTTTTCTCACACTTCTTGCATGTGGAACTCAGCTTCTTGTGTCTCTGCCACATTTCAATCTTCAAAGATTTAAATGTGACATCAATCTTCTGTCCTTTGGTTTTCTCTTCACTAAATTCTTTACATTTTCTTCCACTACCATTAACTCCTTGTGTCTTAGTGGCATTATCCCCTTGCTTGGAGCAAAATGATTAAAAGAAATAATGAAGACTAAATTCATGATATTTACTCATGGTAATTCACATCCTCATCAGCACCCATTCACATCTGAATATCAGGATCATTATCCACTCTCCTTATCCCCTTTATCTGCTCTGGTGTCAATGACAGAGATGGCTGTGTTGGCCCAGCCTAGTCCTGAAAAGTCATGAGCAAGAGTGCAGAGGAGTGTGGGTGGTGTACACGGCTGAGCAAGTTACAAATTTTCTTTATGAAAGATTCATTCCACTCTCGAATGGTTCTACACATATTTCCTTGTTATTGAGACAAATTTATTGAAACGTGATTGGGAAGTTTCAACTCATTTGAAAATAATGTAAGTTTTACTTATTTATTTGTTAACATTTTGATAATAATTTCCTCAGTTTTTAATAAGAAGTTTAATTTATTGACCAAGCTCCATGATGCTTTTATCTGCACAAAATACACTTTCCAAAGCCTGCACTTAAAGTGCATGCTGCTCTTAATATATTCCACCCAGACACCATGTTGTTTCTGTCTGTCCAAATCCTTCCATTCCCATATATAATTAGATAGTGTACTTTAACACATAATCTCTTATTTAAGCATACCTTTGTGCATATATATATATATATATATATATATATATATATATATATATATATATATATATATATATATATATATATATATATATATATTTAAAAATTATTTTAAAATAAATATTATTTGCCCTACTTTGTATTGAGAACTCTTTTTAAAAATAAAGATTTTGGTTACTGGAATTTTATTCCATCTTTACCAACCTGGTATTCATATATATATATATATATATATATATATATATATATATATATATATATATATATATATATATATATATAATATATTTGAAAATTATAACATAAATATGTTATAAAATCACTGCAAAAATAGCCATTTTGTTTCAACACTTCTGGTGTCTTATCAGGTGATGGTGTTGAATGTAGAATAAATGGTTTTAAAAGGTTCAAATCAATCAGACACCACTCACTAGTTACATAAGCTGCAATGACCCATCAAAATACAAGTATATGAGAATTCAAAAGACTTGACAACAAATAATAATCCTTGGTTATAATAATCCTTGGTTATAATAATCCTTGGTTATAATAATCCTTGGTTATAATAATCCTTTAATGTTAGGGTTAGACTAAAATAAAAATTGTTCGAACTAATTTTACTATAAAATTGAAAATTAAAAATTTCCAATTTTAAATTTAATCTGTATTAAGTTTAAAATATAAAATTATTTAAATCTGAGGAAAAAATACATATGTTTTGTTATTTATTTTGTTTTAATTCAAAGGCCAAAAATTCAGTTGGAATAAACATAAAAATTTAATGTTGATGCTAAGCTTCATTACAGCTTAGATACATTTAAAGTGATGATATAGACAGGGGAGGGTGAAATCTTGCAAAAAGACAATACATACACAATCAGATCATAATACACAAACACAGAGAGATATTTAGACATATAAACACGCAAAAACATTAATGAAACAGATATCCATGACTCTTAAAAAAACAATCAGGCAACATATACATACAATGACAGGCACATATAAGTGATACACATACACACCTACAAAGTGGGCTTTGAAAGTTTTAGTAAACGAATTCAAACATACTATTTCCATAGACAAAGATAGATAGGTAAAAATGGTTGAACAGATAAAATTTAATATGGGTAGAATAGAAAAACAAATATTTGTCAATGAACAACATAAAGAAAAAAGACACTGAAATATATAGAAATGGATAGAAAAATAAATATATATGCATACACACACTTCAGAAAACACCAAATTCAAATGTCCAGGCAAAATGTTACACTTAAAATAAAATAAAACTATCTAATATATAAAAAGGAAAACTCATAAACACAAGTATATATATCTCATATATACTTATATATGCACAAGTACACATACACGAGTACAAATATATAACAATAGGTAAAAAAATACATACATACATATCTGTACACACATTCATCATTACAAATAGAAACATACATAAAAATACCTATGCACATACATACACATCTGCAAATGCACACACACACACACACACATATATATATATATATATATATATATATATATATACCTATATACACACCTATACATACATACATATATATATACACATATATGCATATGCATATGTACACACACAGAGAAATAAACATAAATATATTAAACTACACAGTAACATAACAAATGAAAAAAAAATATATATATATACACATACATATACATGCATATATACAAACATATGTATATATATATATATATATATATATATATATATATATATACACACATATACATATACATACATAAACCTACACATATACTAAAAATATTATCCAAGTGACAATATAGGACCGTAAACTCCATACAAGATTAAAATGTAACAAAACACAAGTGTTGATTATTGTCCACAAGCAATTTTAAAACCAGTATCAAACAAAAGTAGATTATAGTTAGCATAGATTATACATCCAAGATACTAAGATATACACATATACAGATATATGTACAAAGATATATACACACACACACACACACATATATATATATATATATATATATATATATATATATATATGCACATACGTACATAAGCTTATACACCCAGACATATACATGCACATAAATATATAACATGCACATATATAACAGCCATCAATACAAACATATATATATATATATATGCACAAACATATAACTACAAGTACAAATATATTCATATATACATACATAGATGCAAACATATATAACCATCAATAAATGATACTTAATGGTCTGGCTCATGCTCTCAGCTGAAATTTTCTCCAATCTTTTTTCTGGACACTATGTGATCTGCCATTGCTAACATTACAATGTGTTGATATTGGCATAAAAATTTAGCAGAATATCTATTAATCTCGAGTATGGATATTCTTTATTTTTTTAAATAGATTCATAGACAGTTATTCCAGATTCCTTTTTTTCATTAACAAAATGGCATGATAACTTTGAAAATTATTGTAGATTCGTTTCCTCTCACCTTATATTTGGTTGTGAATTGAGAATGGTTTAATCCCCCCATGGCTAAAAAATATGGTGTACCCTACTATTTAACCCATAACTGGGGAGAACAGATGGATTCACACCTTTCCCAAATGTTATAAAGTGAAGTGAATGCAAAAGACTGGACCATAACTTGAATCTATCTTACCAATTCCACTTTTTGAGCCACTAACCATAAAGCTAGCCACACGCAAGTCAAAATTAGCATTGTCCTTCAGAGTGTTACAATTTTATTTTCTACCAGTGTTCATATAAGGATGGATGGAAACATAAATTTATGTGACAGACCTCTTCAAACTAATGACTATTCTAAGAATATAAATTTAGATTTTAAGAGAAACAGAGACTTAAGCTCTGGCATAACATGAGAAAACAGAAGACATAGATTAAATCTGAACTTTTGCTGCTATTTGATTCTGATGCAAATTTCATTACTGTTTTTATTCAAGTGATTTGAATATCTTTCAAATGAATATTTTGAGAACAACTGAAAAATATTAAAATTAAAATTTTCACTTTCAATGTCGTTTCAGATTACAGAATTTTTGATCAGTTTTTGTTAAAAGAAATGAAAATTCTTCAAATATATTTATTAGAATTTAACATGATTTTCTTTTCTTACTCAAAATTTTATCAAATATTGTTTAAATATTTTAAAATCCTTAAAAACATTTTTAGAGATAGAACCCAAAATTGCAATTCATTTACTTCTGTGATGTTTTTTTTTTCATTTACTTTTGGGAAAAATATAGATGCACATATGTAAAACTATAAATATACTTGTTTGGTAATTATGTACTTTTTGTTACTTATTTCTTTATATTATTAAGTTTATAAGTAGATACTTAGTACTGTGGTCTGGAACTATGTTGTTGGTATAGGAAGTCAAATGGATACACGAAGCTACAACAGCCATGCCTAGAATGTTGAGGCTGTGTTCCTATACTCCACAGGCAAATCTGCAGGATTTCAGAGTGAGAGAGATAGAGAGAGAGAGACAGAGAGACAGAGCTAAAGATACAGAGAGACAGAGAGAAAGAGAGAGAGAGAGAGAGAGATAGAGATATTAAGTCAACAGCAGCATTTCAAATGTGATAACATATTCTCTTTCTTTTTTTCTCTTTTTTAATCAAATTTACCCCATAAAAGGCATTAAAGCCACTAAAACGCAAGGAGCTACTGGATGTGAAAGAATTAGAAAACAAAAACATTATGAAAGAGAGAGAACATTGGAACAGTAATAAAGAAAGAGAGTAGATAACGATTGATCTTGCATTATCTGTCTATATTTCTGAGATGAGGTATTATGTACACTATTCACATTGTTCGAACTATCATCCTCATCTTTGTTGCCATATTTATCACATCTTGCATTATCTGTCTATATTTCTGAGATGAGGTATTATCTACACTATTTACATAGCTCGGACTATCATCCTCATCTTTGTTGCTATATTTAACACATCCTTCAGTATCTGTCTATATTTCTGAGATGAGGTATTATCTACACTATTTACATAGATCGGACTATCATCCTCGTCTTTGTTGCCATATTTAACACATCCTTCAGTATCTGTCTATATTTCTGAGATGAGGTATTATCTACACTATTTACATAGCTCGGACTATCAGAGTGTGAGTTCAATACCTGTTTAAGGCAGTGGAGAACTTGGAAAGGGGAATTAAAAGTAGATAACTGATAAATGACATCCATTAGACATGGCACGTGGAACTAGAACAGTCTACACCAGCAAGAGAAATAAAGGGTTCAGTTTGACATTCCAACCACCTGAAGAAGGCCGGAGCGTACAGCAGCCGAAACGTTGTGATAAATATGGCAACAAAGATGAGAATGATAGTCCGAACAATGAAAATAGTGATTGATCTTGCATGTAAATTTTTGAAGATCAAAGTTGACCGGAAAGCACAGAACCATGAAAGCATGTAACATGTTTCTTCAGGACAGGGTTAGGGTTAGGGTTAAAGCATGTGATGTGTCCCTTAAACATGTTGGCAATCAAGGGATCCCCACAATTTCCTGTCCTCTGTAGCTCTAAGAAAATTTTGTCATTTTGTTGGAACATTTAAGAACTCGAAATACACGGATGATCCCTTTGTGAAGGTCAACATTGTGCTTGTCATCACTGATGATGACAAGCACAATGTTGACCTTCTTACCTGGAGGTCAACATTTGGAGATTTTATCCTTGTCAATCCAATCCATTTTATGTTGAACATTTTCATCTGGAAGCCATTTTTCATTACAATTGGTTCCCGAAAATGGAAATTATTTATGACACTAGTATGCAAGGAGTTACAGGGAGTGAAAGTGACCATAAAAACTGAGTATAGGAAGGATTTAGGAAAAGATGAACAGAATTCAAAAAGACAGAGGTAGCCATTGATGTTGCATTTAAATTTTTGAAGATTGTTATGATAAGGGAATCAAGTAAACAGAAGGGAGTTCCACAGATGCAGTTATATTTAACTATTTCAACATTAAAATGTTAGGACCTAGATTCCTAGTAGCATGCTTAAATTCATGTAGTTGGGCACGAAGGAAGAAATCTTGTCAGAGTACTTGCCATGAAAATATTTGTAGAAAAGACAGAGGAAATCCACAGCATGCTTCCTCCTGCATTTACCCATGTATGTTTCAAGATAAATCGGTATTTCAGTGTCATCAGCAAAATTAGCAGCCAAACATGCAAATTACAAACCACAGATATGAAAATCAAGGAAGTATAACAACTTAAATATCTGGGTAGAATTTTAACAAAAGACAGAAAATGAAACACTAAAATCCAAAGACACATTGGGATAGTGGAATATGCCTTCCAAAAGCTAAGTAAATATTAAGAAACAGAAAGATTTCATTACAAACAAAGAAAAGAGTACTTCACTGTTATGTAATATCAATTCTCCTATATGGCAATGAATGCTGGACAATCTAAACAGTCTTCACACCGATAAAGAGACTGAATACAACAGAACATGGACTGAACATGTGAGCGGCAACAAAGTTTAAGAGAAAATGAAAGCAAAAAATGCCCCTTAAACTTAACATCAGGAAATGACAGTTGAAATGTCTAGGACACACAATAGGGAAAGTGGTCTTGGAAAATTTGATACACACAGGATAGAGTGAAAGCAAGAGAGACAGAGAAAAACAATGCAAACTTGTATAAATGCTTGAGAAACAAGGTTTAGGACATATAAAAAAAAAGACAAAAATTATTAAAAGTTAAAAAGAACAAGAAATTGTGGAGAGCCATGATTGTCAACATCCTGAATGGACATGGTATGACAAATGGCAGAAGAATAATGTTTGATGAAAATGATACTGCAACAAGACAGAGGTTATCAAAAATGATGAAATCAAGATCTTGTGGGATTTCAAAATCAAATCAGGCATTGGCAAAGAAACAAGAAAATGCCTCCTCAGTGATGTGACTGTCTCTAATGATTATAATATCAAGGTCAAAAGAAAATGACAAGCTCAAAAAATACATTGACCTCCAGATTGAAATTGCCAGAATGTGGGGCATTCATGCTACTATTGTCCCAGTTATCATTGAGAGGGTGTTTGGGGCTATACCACTGAACTTAAGGCCCTACATTGAGAAAATTGGAATAAAATTAGTGTCAAAAATATTCTCTCTGTCTAAAATATCCATAATACATGATCTCTGGTCACAAAAGAAAATTGTGTGAACGATTCTTTTTCAAAACTGCTCAGTAGAAAATGTCATGATTCCATTTCAGACCTTAGGTCTCTGGTTGGGACCCAGAAAGAAATGAGTATACACCAGTAACACCAAAGGAAATAAAACAATAATAAAAAAAAATATTGTACTCATAAGTACAGCCCACACCTTACGATGGGTTTTATCTATGTAAAATGCATGTGATCATATGTTTTTTTTTGGGTGGAGGCTCAAAAAATGCCATGGGGAAAATGTCATGATGCTATTTCTGACCCTAGGGCTTTGGTTGGGACCTGGAAAGAAATGAGTATACACCAGAAATCAAAGGAAATAAAATAACAATAATAATAATGAAGAGTAGTAGTTCAACTAGAACTATTTTACAAAACTACAATAATCTGTCTCCAAAGACATCAGGAAACTACAGAAAGCTGGATGATGATCTTGTATTAAAGAACACAACAAAATAAATTTTATTCAGTAATAAAGGAAAAGGCAACAAATTCAAAATGGAATTTCAAGTGGGTGAAGAAATACGAGTAAACCATAATATATTCTGCTGCAGTGTCAAAGAAACTAAAAAAGAAAGCAAAAGCAAATGCAGTTGACCAGATGTAGAAAGGATGGCAAGATAGGCCTTTTTATGGTCATTATTCTGCCCGTACCAAACAAACTGATATAGACAAAACCCATACTCATCAGTGGTTATAAAACTGAAGGTTTTATTCTTGCTGCACAGGACCAATTCTTCTTAACTAAAAATTACCAAGCACACATATTGAAAAATACTTAGATGCTTCTTGAAATTTTATCCTGTTATTCCTTCAATTTTCTTCATAGTTTTCATTTGTTATGACTTACTCTTGATTGGTAACTTACTACATAACATCTACTTGAGATAACAAAGTAGTAGTAATATTATTATTATTATTATTATTATTAGCAATAGTAGTTGTTATTATTATTTTTATTATTATTACTACTACTGTTGCTGTTGCTGCTGCAGACTTATCAATTATACTTTCTAAGCTCTCTAAAATTCTGACAATTCAGCAAAATTGATTGACTGATTTTTTATGGCTTATCAACACTTTGTAGATTAAAGCTGAATCATATTTTGGATGGCAAGAATAATTCTGTAATGGAAGTGCTTAGAAGAAAGATGTTTTTCTTCCATTTATACTACTCTCGTTATGGTCATTATTATATCCATTATATAGTAACAACACCATAGCTGCTCACGGACAGGACAAAATGGAATTGCTGAAAGGAAAAAGAAAGACAAACATGTTTTGTTCTCAGAGAGACTTTTATAATACTATGACATACACAAATCAATATATATATACATATATACACATGTGCCTCTCAGAGGACTATATATCACATATATCTATCCAGCAAAGCAGAGTGTAAGGAGAAACAAAAAGGAAAGATCTTACATACGTATAATATAGATATACTCCTAAACTGAAGAAGCTGTTTTTAGGACTCCAGATTTAAATGGGCCGTATTCATCTATGTCTCAAAGAGAAATGGAATCATGTGCTTGTAAGCGTCTGTGGAGGCAGATTTAGCCTCAACCTGGGCCCTTCGGCCCAGGCTAAAAGAAAGAAAGCAACCTTACCGTTTGGTTGCTCTTCATGAACTGAAAAATGACTGACACTTTGGTCACTGTATGGAGTGACGTCACGAAGTGGCCGTCATGTGACCCACGTGGCTTATCTCCACCAAAGGAAGACAGGCACCTTCTGTATCCCTACAATTCTGTTTCTGCGATTGAATATTGCATAACAATTTTTTTGAGAATAAAAACGATTTTTTCGAGATAGAAGTCCTATAGCTGGGACAAAGATGGATTCATAACTTTCCCAATGGTATTTGCGCGTAAGTCAATGTAATGAACCCGACTGGAATTCGAACTTGACTCTCCAATTTCTCATTACAACTCAACGAAAGAAACTCTTGAAGAGTATGGCAAAATTTCTAAAAAAAATAACTTCTAAAAGGGATAATGATACTGATGACTAAATCAGAAATATTTTATGCTTTCTGATTGCAAAGTTCTGAACGAGGGACTAAAATAAAACTAGTCAAACTATTTACAGATTTTCAGTTGTACCTTTTCTATTTATCAGTATGTTTATTTTGTTACATAATATGGATCTGATAAAAAGAAAAAAAAATAAAACCGAAAATCTCACCTTGACCCCTGCTCTGGATTAGATTCATTTAAAATAAAGCAAATTTTCCCATATTTCCGCATCCTCCGTCGATATACAGTACCAAGTTCTACGAATTTCCGTTTTTCTTTAGTAAAAAAAAAGTCTATTCAATACCTTCAAATGAGTTCTTCATGGTTAAGCAATCAACAAAGAGCTGGGAAATATATTTTAATTTCGCATTAATATTTTCTAAATCCATTATAACTTTTGACACACTTCAAACTTCTCCTCTGAGAATTTATTTACATTTAGGCTGACTGACTTTATTGCCGTTTAAATACAATTTAAGGAAATTGGATTGACCTCTTGGGATCAATATCAATGTTCGAATAAACCAGAATTTTGTTTGAAATATAAATCGTTAGAGAAATATTGAATTTTAAGAAGAGAAACCCATTTGTTCACTAGATTGTAAAGTACAAAGGAAATATTGATTTTTTAAAGAACTCCATATACCAGAACACGTTTAAATGATTTCTTTAAATAAGTAAATTTAGATTTAAGGACAGAATACAGACTTCCGAATTTGAACTGAAAAAACATATTCATGCTCTTTTAGAATTTGATACATTTTCACCAAATTAGATTTCATGCCCAATGCTCTTTTATTTTATTAAATTTTAGGGGCCCCCCTTTTTTTTTAGTCGTGTATCCATAAAAATATTATATTTCGACTTTGCTAATATCCGCCTTCTTGTTACTCTCTCTCTCTCTCTTCGCTCTGCCACGGCATCTAAATCCCTGGTCTACCGGGTGGAATCGGTACGCGCATGCCACTCACCATTTTAAAAGCCTGAGGGATATTTCCCTGTCACCTGCAACCGATTTGGGAGAGCTCGTAACAACCGTGGAAAACGTTAAAAAATTCCGTTTGCGAAATCAAGCCATAATGATATCTACATATTAATGAAAATAAAAATATACACCGAAGAAGGATAAACGAAACCTGTAAGCCTTATGTAGGATTTGTTCCCTTATTTACATATAACCTCTCCTCTCTACATTGAACAGTTGCCAGTGATTAATATTCTGTTCAAATTTTCGGGAGTCAGTTCATTTCTCATGCAATAAGGGAGTGTAAGTGACATTATGAATCGGATTAATAAAAACAAACGTAAATCTTATAATATTTGAAAAACAAAAACGATTGTCAGCGATTGGGGATTTCTTCAGGTAGTGGGCTGAGAATCTGGCTGTTTATGTCGGCCTTCAAATGCTGTTCTGACATGTAAATAAATTTATACACAAGATCTCATCAAAATATTGTTCTGCTACAAGAATGTGTCATTTCAAAACTACAAGAAAAGCTATTTCCTCATTTATCCGTACCTCGATTTTCCGGACTTCGATTATCTGGACGTGAAATAAAGAGAAAAATTGATATCATTCTACAAATTTTTTTTCAATTATCCCAACAAAATCTATTCTAATATTTCGTCCCAGGCAAGCGTTTGAAAATTTAGAAAGTCTTATTCAACGTTTGGTACAAAAACTGATAAAATCACTTGAATTAATTCTTGTTAATATCTTCGTTGTTTTCATACAAATAATTATCCCAGAATTATTCCACTTTTGGTCACGCCAGAGATAATGTCTGACGCAATTCTCAAATGCACGTAAACAGACAAAAACTGATGCATTTTTTTTTATATCAAACAAAATAAAAAAAAAAAACTGAGCAAAACGTTTCAAGATGTTTATTTCATGATGCAAATGTTGATTTTCTTTCAGAAAATTACTTTTTTCTTCATTCGTTTTTGATAATTTCGGTATTCAATTATCCGGAATTATGAATTATCCATAATTATGAATTATCTGAAATTATGAAATATCCGCAATTATAAATTATCCGTAATTATAAATTATCCAGAATTATCAATTATCTGGAATTATGAATTATCCGGAATTATCAATTATCTGGAATTATGAATTATCCCGGATTAGGAATTATCTGGAATTATAAATTATCCGGAATTATGAATTATCTGGAATTAGGAATTATCTGGAATTATGAATTTTCTGGAATTATGAATTATCCAGAACTATGAATTATCTGGAATTATGAATTATGTGGAATTATGAATTATCCGGGATTGGGAATTATCTGGAATTATGAATTATGTGGAATTATGAATTATCCGGGATTGGGGATTATCTGGAATTATGAATTATGTGGAATTATGAATCATTCAAACATATTTTTCAGTCACAATCCCAAGATGTCTGGATAATCGAGGAAATACTCTATTGAGGAAAAAAGTGACAATTCATGCAGTCTTGGCTGGTAGAAGATTAGAATGTCATACTTGGTCAAGACTTAGGCAAATGGGGCGATGAGCAAACATTCTCTAATATTCCTTCGAATGTTAAAAACCTTTCGCCAGTTTATCGGCAAATTTCATCTGGATAATGAGTTTCAAAATATGAGCATATGAAGATGTTAAAATGAATTTAAACTCAGGCTAAAGTGAAGTGTTCGCTCTGCATTGATAAATCTTTGTTCCAGTGCCGACTTTGAACTCCTTTGGTTGCTTCAGTTGTCATAATTTATTCGCACACAACAGTGTTCGTATAAACTTACATAGGGCTTAAAATTAGATAGGCTGGATAATGGGAAGTCAACACATATATGCTGGATGGGAAGTATTATCAAGACCAGCTAATATTAATCCAAGTACATGCATGGAAAGTGGGAATGAAATGTCAAGTTCAGATTCCAACCAAAGCCGTTGCATTCGCTTTCACACAAATACACTTGTGTGTGTGTGTATATATATATATATATATATATATATATATATATATATATATATATATATATTATGAAATGTACAAAGTCCGACAATTATTTTAAGACATTTTTATGTTTAACATTCTTTTTGTAGATACAGATATTTAAGTAAATGCTCTGTTTATAATAAACAGTATTAAACAACATTTACCGGCCTGAATGTCCGAGAAATTTTCACAGAAAATATTTGTCCTCCGACAGAATATTTTCTGTGAAAATTTCTCGGACATTCAGGGCGGTAAATGTTGTTTAATATTGTTTATTAGGTTGGTGCAAAAATAATGACGTAATAATGTCCTTTTTTGACGTTAAAAATACGTCAAAAAACGACATTATTACGTCATTATTTTTGCACCAACCTAATATAAACAGAGCATTTACTTAAACATGTGTATCTACAAAAAGAATGTTAAACATAAAAATGTCTTAATATATATCATAATTAAGTAATTCATCGAGTCTAGAAGAAACCTCAACAGAATGCACTGGACGGCCGCTTCGTCCTATATCTGGGACTCATCAGCAATGCGCATCCACTACTGAGAATTGAAACCCGAACGCTACGATAAGAGGCAAACGTCATACCAATTGTACCAACGGCCCTCAGTGACGAAGAAGTAAAGAATTAGACTTGATATAGCGCCGGTCGACCACATATTCCTTGGCGGAACTCATCCGAGTTTCTCTTTTATCTATAGGACTGTGTCTCTACGATTTACGACTTCTATCCCCAAGCCGTTCATTCCAGAGCATTAGAAGCCGGTTCAAGCAAGGATATACAGATAGAAATAATTAGGAGGATTTGAAATAATCATAATTAAGTAATTCATCGAGTTCATCGAAACTATAACATCAACACCTAATGTGGTGAGGTTGTGGCCCTGTATTCCCTATAGGGAAATCTACAGTTTTAACTTAATACTGACACTAAAGAACTGAGAGCAACTGCGGTTGGGAATAAGTAGCGGGACTGTTTGAAAAGGAGAATTAGGACGTTTTTTAAAGATTATAGTTGCCAACTCAACCCAGATTCAAGCTGGGGACGGCAATCGAACATAAAATATACAGTGTTGCCAAATTGGGAAATATAGCTAATGCAGAACTGATCTCTTTTATTAAGACTCAAATGCTGGTATTTAGATATAGGATAAAAAAAATGTCTGCCAAGGTGGCGAACAAGCCGAGAAAAATTGCATGCAAAAAATTCAGAGTGCTACTGATCGGCATATCACCACTGTCACATCACCAAATGAACAACGTTTGACAACATACGAAGATATCTGTGAGGAAATTCGTGACCAAAACCTTTTATTGCCAGAGAGCCGCGTCTGCGATCTGCTGAGTTCGACACCTATTTAGCTAATTTTCATCACCCGATGCGGTTGAAGCAGCTAGCTGTCAGGTGACAAATAGATGAAATTCGGGAAGCGTTGGAGGTTGTGACGGACAAGACTCCAGTGATTGATGGTTGGTTTCCTTTATGAATTGTACGCGAGACTATTAACATGTTTTTTTTCTTCAACAACTGGATGAAACAATAGAATATTTCCAAACGTTTCCCTAGAAGTGAAGAAGCAACGATAAAAGAAAATATACTGAGGATAGGGTTATTAATTTTCACTTCTGAACGATGTTAAAGATTTTTTTACGAAAATCTTAAACTGATTTCAGTCTGTGCTGGATCGTTTAATAGCCTTCGAAAAGAAATGCACTGTGGATGGTAGGACTATTCAAGACAACGAGATGTTGGTACATATGATCTTATAAAAAAAAATGACGATAAAGTGTTCAACAGAGTTAACCATCTTATTCAGAATGTTGTCTTGTCTGCAACTACACTCTTGTACAAATGAATTGAAACAACTGCTTTAGTTTCCTTTCTTTCACCATACGGTTGGTTTTAGATCCAATGGAGGGACAGGATGTATTCTATTCGTCAGATTAGGTCATTTGCAGTGGTATGCAATAATATTAATCTATTTTCGTGGTGTATAATGAAATATGTTTGGCCTAGAAAAATATTGCGTCATCCGTTATTGAATCGGATTTTTATCGTGCCCAGAGACTGTTGTCTCGACTGTCGATTAGTTGTCTTACGGCTATTGGTTGCGATGGACGTTACTCCAAGGAAGCGTACGAAAATTGTAACGCTGCGCAAACACACTGGCAATCCTTGTCAGTGAGAAAATCAAAGTACTATAGATTGACCTGGAAACTCTCCTGATTTAAATCCAATCGAGAATCTGTGGTCAATTTGCAAGGAACGAAATCGTGGAATAGATATACAAAGTACTAACATGCGCACCGGGTCATGTTTCATTGGAAAATACGAAATAAAAGTAAATAATAACGGAATTATTCGTTTTTTTTTTCTATTAATTTGCACAATGATGTAGATTCAAAGAGAACTTTTGTCGCCTGGATTCGTCTACGTATGTGATTCCTCGGGGCCGTTGGGATACCGAGCGGAGTAAAATCGAATGTTTGTACATTACTCAGACCCATTCACCAATCGTCTACAGGTTCAGAGTAACCTCTAACCCTGTTCGGAATTACGTTACCTTGGACAGGTATTCTGCCTATGCAAACAATGTATATACAATTGTTTGTCTTTAATTATTTCACCCCAAGAAAGGCAATAAAGCCATTAAGACGCAAAGGGTTAGTAAGTGAGAAAGAACACGAGAAAACGAAACACATTCGAAGAGAGAACAATAAAAGAAGAGGAATTAAGAAGACAGAAGATAACGATTGGCATTTCCTGTAGACTTTTGAAGATCAAAGTTGACAAAGAAGCAACAAGTCGGAAGATAGTTCCACAAGTGAGAAGTGCGAGACAAGAAAATGTTAGTATAGAACTTTGTAACGACTAATTCCGACATCAGCAAAGCAATTGGAGTAAAGAATTAATCATAAGTTTGTTATACTTTTCGAGGCATGGTTTTCTTCCTGATTCTTTCAAGAATGGTGAAGAATGATTGCGTCACTAAATGAGGCTGAGTCAATGTTAGGCAGTGAAAAGCAACCCCACCCACCTTTCTATGCTATTTTCCACTTTCCGCCAATGTTGTTCATAATAAAAAAATGTTTTCATTGAAAATAAACATTGCTGGAATGTGTTGAATGAAACCATAATTAATTGGCAACGAAGCTGTGGAAAGATAGACACAATGGCGTTGTAAGATGAAAGGTTGAATCTCTTATTTTTACGGCCAATGACTCAGTATAGTTACAGAAATGAAAGTGTATTCTCTTCAGCGTTAGTGCTGGTAAAATATACATGTTTTCGACCTAAGGAAATCTGGAGATGAGACAAACTGGTAATTCTTATGAAAAACCGCTACCCCTATTCCAAACAATCAACTATTATGCAGCGATTTAAATTCTTCACACGTTGTCTCTTACAAGTGAGCAAATTTTGTAAAATGAAAATTTAGCACATATATTTGTTGGATCAAACCGAGATTAGGCTGAAATAATTATTACAGGAGACAGAATAAAGTTCTACTTCACTTTCAAGGTGTAGTTAACAATTATTGGTGTAGAAGACAATTTACCGACAAATTTGGGTCGAAATTAGTCAGAGCACATGAAATTGCCTTGGCAATAAGTCTTACGAGTCAAGACTACACACAGAGGAATTGAAAAGGTTCCTCTCCCCAAAATAGTTATTTTTTTTTAAAAAAATGAAGAGTAATATATTAAGAAGTTTATACAAAGTTGGATTTGGAAGCAGATGCTAAACCTAATTCTTCCAAACCTTGACCCGTAGCATATATTCTGAGAGATAAATTGAAAAACAAAGGAGAAAGGTACTATTTCAGCAGTTAAACTTTTAAAATGGACTAAGCTTAGTTCCATTATCAAGTCAAATAAAACCGTTCGTGAAGATTATCAAGTAACCATTAATCCTATTAGAAGATCGAATAATTATCCTCAACCGAAGACATAACGTGAAGATGGATTATAGTTAAAGCCTGTGAGTAGTTACTATTGGACGCGGAATCCAGTCAATTTACAACATTCAACATTCACAAAGCATTGTTTCTGAAAAATCATTTGTATTTTGGTTTGAAAACCGCACCTGGAATTTTCCAAAGAACAATAGAATATAGTTATTCAAATATCATTGTTTAAATACAAGACGTTCTTTTAAAAGTAAACACCAAAGAAGTTATAAGTATCAGCGTAAGAGCAGCTATTGAGTAGGTTAAATAAGTTTGGCGTTCATCTCAAATGTGAAAAATGTAAATTCTTTGTCCCAGTCGGGATTCATTTAGTTCATAAAATAAACAGAGGCGCCATTGAACCAGCTGAAGACAGGGCAGAGGTTATCAAATATTCTCCGCATCTAAGAAAGTTTAGAGAATTGCAAGCACGTTTGGGAAAGTTGAATTAATATGTACACTACATTTTAAACATCACTTATAATTTATCAGTATCCCATCAGCTGTAGGCGAAGGAAGCTAGCAATGTAGACACACTCCAGCCAGGAGCCAACATGGAATAATGCCAAAGATTCAATGAACTCGGAAAAATTATTAGTGCATTTCGAGCCAAACAATCTTACTTTAGCTTTTGACGCCTTGCTTTAGGCATTTGGTGTGGTCATATATCATAGACGAAGCTTAATCTAAGAGACTCTATTTGAATTTAAAACACTAGTGCACCGACAGAACAATAAAATTAAGCCAACATTGACAAAGAAGCTATAGTCAATAGTGTTTGAAATTTCACCATATATACGTACAATTTTATCTCTCCAAATCTATCTGACTTTTCTATGTCTCTCATTCGCCTATGCTTAGAATATGGTCCAGTTCCACTGCTATTTGTCTTGAGCTCCTTGATAAAATCCAAAGAAGAATCAGCAATATTATTGGTCCTGATCTGGCTGTTCGGCTTCAGTCATTTTTCCACCGTTGTAATCTTGCCTCTCTGTGTCTTTTCTATAAATCCTTTCATGGTAATTGTTCGGTTGAGCTCTTCGCTATGATACCTAGAATTTATGAATTTAAGTTCAGTACTAAACTGTCGTCGAGATCTCATCTATTCATAATTGACCTCGTTAGATGTAGGTGTAAGTTCTATGCTAACAGTTTCTTCTGTCGCACTTCTCGCTTGTGGAACTCTTTTCCGGCTCCATGCCAGGTCATCATATAGGATACTGGTCAAAGTTTGTATGAATTATGTTTAGCATCTGATTCCAAATCCAACTTCGCATAAACTTCTTAATATATTACGCCTTTTCTTTCGAAACAAAACTATTTTGCGGAGAGGAATCTTTCCAGTTTCTCTATGTGTAGTCTTGACTAGAAAGATTTATTGCCAAGGCAATTTCATGGGCTCTAATTTCGACCCAAAATTGTCGGTGAATTGTCTTCTACAACAATAATTTAATTTGCAAAAATTTAAATGCAATGTCAATCTCTATCTACTGTCCTCCTGATTACTCTTTTTTCTTCCCGTTCATTATTAATATTTCTGTTCCTATTTCTTTCATACTCTGTAAGCCCTTGTGTCTTGGTGGCTTTCCTTTCGTGCATTGGGTGATAGCGATTTTTAAAAAAATATCATCCACCTTAAGGACATTTCCGGAAGATTAGCCAATTGCTGAATTCAATTCTGCGAGAATTAATATATGGGCTGTAATATTGTCAACGTAAAATAATGTTATTTATTATGAAGATAATAAGAACAGAAATGTGTACTGACTCGAGTATTTGCTGTTCCTATTCCCGAGGAAGCAATCATTCACTTAAAGGACTTAGATAAGAGACCAATAAGATATAAAGCCATTCTTAAATGAACTAATGTAAGATTCAGATCTCAAATAAATACTTTGTTTAAATCAGAAATGGATGACTAAACATGTCCAAAGGTAGTTGTGTCCACTCTTCAGTAGGAAGCATGAGCTTTATGCACGGAAATACACTTTTCTGTCTGAATTTCTGTTGAAAGTCAGAGAGCACAACAGCCGTAACGTGGTGATGCCAAAAACAAACACAAGGAAAATAGTATGCATGTAAATAGATTAAATAATAGAAAGGGCAGTTTGTTGGGGAAGAAAAGAATGATGTACCGCTTCAAGAAGTAATAATATTTCACAAACGCTCCAGAAGGGACAACCAGGAATTGTTCGGATGAAGTGATAAAGTAGAAACAATTTTGGTGTCTTCAAAGAAATAGAACGGAAAGTGAAGAATTTTTCTGAATATCATATATACAATTTCTTTTGACATTTCTTTCAACGTCTTTTGGAGAATTCAGAGGGTTAATGGTCAAGACTGTACAAGTTTACTCCCTCGGACATTGGTTTCCTCTGACTGGGAATCAATTAAAATAAGTAGATGGACACACACACACACACGTGCACGCATATATATATATATATATATATATATATATATATATATATATATATATATATACATATAATTAGGAGTATTTGGAATAATCATAATTAAGTAATTCATCGAGTCTAGAAAAAACCTCAAACGAATACAGAAAGCACTGGACAAATCAGCAGTGCGCAATATGTGATCGAGCAGCGCTATATCAAGTCTAATTCTTTAACTTTTCGTCACCGAGGCCCGTTGGTACATTTGGTATGGCGTTTTCTTCCTATCATAACTGATGAGTCCCAAATATAGGACGTAACGGCCGTCCAGTGCTTTCTGCATTCTGTTGGAGTTTCTTCTAGACTAGAATAATTACTTAATTATGATATATATATATATATATATATATATATATATATATATATATATATATATATATATATATATATCACTAAATCTTGTACTGTTAACATTAACCATTGAGAATTTCCCAAAATGTTTTACTGCCCAGAGACAGTAATTTCAGACAATGATTCTTGTTAGGAAGTTCAAATTTTTATTCAAGAGATGAAATGAATCATGTTGAAACAGCTTTACCAAATTCTTCTTCTAATGATTTACCTGAAAATTATATAGGAATCTCCAGGGAGGAGATGAAGAATATGATCAGCAAAGAGAATCTCTAGGGGTGGGGATGAAGAATATGATCAGCAAAGAAAATTTCCAGGGGTGGGGATGAAGAATATGATCAGCAAAGAGAATCTCCGCTTGGGGGGAATGAAGAATATGATCAGCAAAGAGAATATCCAGGGAAGGGGGATGAAGAAAATGATCAGCAAGGAGAATCTCCAGGGAGGAGATGAAGAATATGATCAGCAAAGAGAATCTCCAGGGGGTGGGGATGAAGAATATGATCAGCAAAGAGAATCTCCGGGATGGGGGGATGAAGAATATGATCAGCAAAGAGAATCTCCGGGATGGGGGGATGAAGAATATGATCAGCAAAAAGAATCTCCGGGATGGGGGGATGAAGAAAATGATCAGCAAAGAGAATCTGCAGATAGGGGGATGAAGAATATGATCATCAAAGAGAATCTTCAGGGAGAGGATGAAGAATATGACCAGCAAAGAGAATCTCCAGGGAGGAGATGAAGAATATGATCAGCAAAGAGAATCTCTAGGGAAGGGGGATGAGGAAAATGATCAGCAAAGAGAATCTCCAGGGAGGAGATGAAGAATATGACCAGCAAAGAGAATCTCCAGGGCGGGGGGGGGTGAAGAATATGACCAACAAAGAGAATCTCCAGGGGTGGGGATGAAAAATATGATCAGCAAAGAGAAACGGATCAAAGCTCTCATACAGTTCAAAGTAGAGTAGAAACTTACTGACCTACACTTTAAAACTAAGTAGATTTTTTTGTCCAATGTTGATTAGAGTATTGTCCTAACATTCAAACTTTGATAGATTATTGTTCCACTATTCAATGCTTAATTACAATGCTGTGGCCCTACAATACAAAGGGCGTAAATCCTTTTTGTTCTAAAATTCAAAGTTCGATTGATTTTTGTCCTGCAATTTCCAAACTGGCTTAATTTTTGCTGCCCTACAATTTAAAGTTAGGTAAAATTAAGAGAATCTACTGGGTGATTGAACATTAACTCCCTATTTTATGAATAATGGATTCTCCCGTTTTGTAAAAATTATAGTTAGACGGGACAGTCCATTATGCATAAAATAGGCAGTAACTTTTCAATCATCCTCTCTTTTTATGAATGAAACTTCTCCGAGTTCTGAGTCATTTAGATAAAAGACTTCAAGGATGACCTTACAAGTGGAAGTCTTTCATCTGGGTATTCTTATTTGTTGGTTGGTGCCAAAATTAAGCGAGTTCGCTGGCGAAATCAGTTGTAGAAATTTGCTTCAAAGCAGTCAGTTTACTACCATTCGCTCACCTTACATGAAAACTATATCACAAAATCCAAACAACTTCCGACTAAAAAGCTATTTTGAAGTATTTCTAAATTCTTGCCGCTAAGCATTTACGTTTTGTCCATTTTAGTCACTGATCATAATCATTAAATTTATCATAATAGTTTGTTTTTTTAAAAAAGAAACCTAATTGGTCTTTTCGTTCTTCCCTTTACTTTTCTTTATTTTACTTTTGTCGCACACGTAACCATAGGTTCTTATCATATAAATTCAAACCTACACAGATTCTTTTCCTACAATTCAAAGAGGTGTAGATTCTTGTCATTCTGCAATTAGGTTCTTGTCTGACAATTTAAATTCAGCGCTTATTATTTTGATATTCACTAACCGCTTCACGTAGTCGGATGTGGCACAAAAGCAAGTTTATTGTGGGCTACAGAGCCCGTAGGCTCGGCCAAAAATTCCCTGTAGACTCCGTAAAAAACGGGGTCAGGTAGCTGTCTCAGCCCTTCGACATAGCCTCGTCTGGGGATCCTCTCTACCCGGAGGCAGAGAGTTTGACCAGCACACTTCCGAAGTAATCCGTATGCTTCTTATTTTATAGTTAAATGCTGCGTATATTCTTATATTGTTTGATTCTGTTAAAAATTAAGTTCAGTTTCATATTGATTATGTACAAGAAGTGTAACTCGGCTTAAATGTGAAATAAAAAATTGACAAGGGTTTTGATTGATTGATTGATTGTTTTGTTTAACGGCATCTCAACCTTAGTGGTCATTTTATGCCGGAAATGATTTTGAGTGACTTTAAAAGTCAAAAACGCATAGTTGGCAACACCATTGTTTCAAAAACGTAAAGCTGGCAACATTATTGCTTCAAAAACGCACAGCTGGCAACATTATTGCTTCAAAAACGTACAGCTGGCAACATTGTTTTTTTTTTTTTTTTTTTTTTTGTTTTTATAAAAAACGTATAGCCGGCAACATTGTTTCAAAAACGTATAGCTGGCAACATTATGGTTTTAAAACATATAGCTGGCAACATTATTTTTTACAAAAAGCGTATAGCTGGCAACATTGTTTCAAAAACGTATAGCATGCAGCATTATGGTTTCAAAAACGGATAGCTAGCAACATTATTGTTTCAAAAACGGATAGCTGGCAACATTATTGTTTCAAAAACCTTTATCTGAGGCCTTACTGTTAGATGTAGTTTATCGCCATACCCGGGACGCGGATGTAGTTTATCACCATACCCAGGACGCTGACGTAGTTCATTGTCATACCCAGGACGTGGGTGAGAGCTGAGGCCTTGCTGTTGGATGTAGTTTATCGTCATACCCAGGACGTGGATGTAGTTTATTGTCATACCCAGGACGTAGGTGAGAGCTGAAAAAACTAAAAACGTACAGCTGGCAACATTATTTAAAAAAAAAAAACGTATAGCTGGTAACATTGTTTCAAAAACGTGTAGGTGGCAACATTATGGTTTCAAAAACCTATGGCTAGCAACATTATGGTTTCCAAAACGTATGGCTGGCAACATTATGGTTTCAAAAACGTACAGCTAGCAACATTATGGTTTCAAAAACGGACAGCTGGCAACATTATGGTTTCAAAAACGGACAGCTGGCAACATTACTTTTGTGAAAAACATCTGAGGCCTTGCTGTTGGATGTAGTTTATTTTCATACCCAGGACATAGGTGAGAGCTGAAAAAACTAAAAACTTACAGCTGGCAACATTATTTTTTCAAAAAAAACAAAAAAAAAACGTATAGCTGACAACATTGTTTCAAAAACGTATAGCTGGCAACATTATGGTTTCAAAAATGTATGGCTAGCAACATTATGGTTTCAAAACACACAGCTGGCAACATTATGGTTTCCAAAACATATAGCTGGCAACATTATGGTTTCCAAAACGTATAGCTGGCAACATTATAGTTTCAAAAACGGACAGCTGGCAACATTACTTTTCCGAAAAACATTATCTGAGGCCTTGCTGTTGGATGTAGTTTATCGTCATACCCGGGACGCGGATGTAGTTTATCGCCATATCCAGGACGCGGATGTAGTTTATCGCCATAGCCATGACGCGAATGTAGTTTATTGTCATACCCAGGGCGTGGGTGAGAGCTGAAAAAAAACTAGTTCACTATTTACCCATGGCTGGGACCCTAACAGGTGCTACCACCCCGGGTCAAGGTGGACCTGGGAACACCAGCAATTAAGAGGTGGTTCCACGCTCCTCAAAACCTCCTGATCAGAGGCACAAGGGTTTTGATCAAGGCTGAGTTAATCCAAATGTCAGCACTGTTAATGGTCACAATTCAAGATGTACGAAAGTGTTATGCAAAAAGTAAGCAATTGCTGAGTCAGGAATATTTTCTTGTTTTTACAGTAAGGTTCGAGTTACAGGCTTACGTCAGGATGCAATTTATGTGAATAGGATTGGAAGATAACTGTTAACCCTTGCCTCGAATAGGTCATGATTGTAGAGATCAGGGAAACATCCTCTTGGGAGTCGGTTCCATAGAGCAGTGGTTCGCAGGAAGAAGCTTTTCGAGTGGAACTTCTCGGTGGAATACAAAGGGAATATGGGTGGTTTATTACTATGTAAGTTTGCATTAGCGCAACCAGGAAATATAGTTCGCCCGAGCACTTTCCGTGGAAGTAGCGCTAGAACAGCAAGAGGCTTACCACATCCCGCCCGTGAGAGAGAGGTTGGAGGGTGGAAAATAATTCGTCACCCACTCTAAGAGGCTTTTGATCTCTATCAAAGTTAGGTCTGGGCTGTTCCCCCACCCCAAATAAGACATCAGTACGCCATTTTTGGTCTGATCTGGCTTTTGTAAAAGTAGAGGATAACAGGAAGAGTCAAGTATTTAAAGTCAGCAAGTGAGCTGTGGTGTTAATTCACGTGTTTCAGTGCAACGCAATTCAATATAAGACTTTTAAAAAAACACCCCCACTATTTGAATGACCATATTCAACCATACTGTAGTTTGACATTTAACTGTTCAAATATAATCCCGACTTTCCTGGAAATTGTTTTCTTTTTATCAGTTGTTGATTTCAGGAAATGACATTACAGCATTTTATAAATTCTATACTTTATTCTAAAACCTACAATGTATAATTAGGGGTATCGTCTGAATGTTCAACGCAGAGTAACTTTTAAGTCAGGTGGCACGATTAAGAATTTGCACATTAAAATGAGTTCAGATCATTTTTATAGAAGGGGCAAAGGATTTTCGTGAAGAGTAGACCCCTCTTGGCTCATTCTTAGCTACACACCTGTGTATAATTTAAATTATGATATCCATTGTTTCATGATCGCGTGGCATGCTTAAAGTGAAAAGGCCAGAAATGAAATGTATTTTTATTTACTCTGAAAAATATTTACAGAGCAGTTAAATTTTTACGAGGCGCATTCAAAAGTATCCGATTTTATTTTTCCCGACAAAACTAATGACTTGTGTGGAAAATCATGCAAGATGACCTAAGAGCTACTGCATAAAGTTTTACAAAAGCTTGTAATACTCAAGCTTAAACCATCCAGAAGATTCAGTAGACCTTTGACGATGATGCCATGAGCATAACTCAGATGAAAACCACTTCAAAGATAGCCGCATCTCAGTGGAGAGTGAGGTATGCTCAGGCGGGCCAGCCACAAGCCAAAACGAGGAACCGACTGAGAATATTCGGCAGTCATCGAAGACCGTTGTGTAGCAATCCAACAAATGAGGGTGTTGGCAAAATTCACCCACAAGATACTGGCGTGTTAGCAAAAGCAATTCCGCATGGAAATCGCGTCGTTTTTAATTTGGAGAAGCACCAGAAATCACACAGTGCCAAGTCGAGGAATTAGGGAGCCTGTTGAATAACTGGTGTGTTGTCCTTGGCCAGGAAAGCTTGGTACAATATCTCTGCTCATTGCGTTCAGTGATCTTGCGTGAAAATGAAAATCCGACTAGCACGCACTACATGTTTGTACTCTAGGCGTAACAGCCGGAAACTCACGAGACCTATCAGCGCGATAATTTTGATGCATGCGAAGAAAGAGTGACGTCGCCTTTCACCCAAAGGATTTTTCCCACGTGGCATTAGTTTTGGCGGGGGAAAATAAAGTTGATACTTTTTGAACGCACCTCGTTTATAATTTTTTCTTAAATTATTGTAAAAATAAAGAAATAATTGAAATTACTTTTGATAGAGAATTAATTCCGTTCAAATATTTTACTCAGATAGCATTGCTTTCATTTTGCAGAATTTGCATACCTAATATTGAGGGCATGAACACGCTAAATGAAATTATTACATCTGAATAGTCAATAAACGTTTCCAATTCCTCAGATTTTGAAAAGAAAATTCGAACATCTTTGCAACATTGCTTTGGGAAAATATATTTTTTTAATGAAACTTATTCAGTTGTGATGAAATAAAGAAAACAATAATTTGAATGCAGTTTCAGTAGCTATGGACGTTTCTCTCCATTCTTCAGCAGAGAAAAACAACGCGACACTGAAGATGCCACTGCAAAGATTTTAATCAATAAGCTTTCTTTGACAGATGAGAACAATGCCAACCTTGTTATATTTCTCTTCCCACGCAATTCTTTGGCCGCACTTCCTGTTCCTTTCCCAGTCAGAAAAACGATAAAAAAAAGTTCTAACTTCCATCAACAAGAGAAGCCAAACCCTGATCCACAAACCAATCCTCTGTTATGAGAATAATATCATAGGCAGAAAATACATCGCAAGAACGAAACTAACTTTATGATCCCATAGAACCTTTTTACAGGAAAATAAGGACACTATACAAAACAGGCAGAGAAGAAAACAAATCAGGAAGATGTGGATATTCTATCCACTGAAGGGAAAATAAGTGCTCTTCTCATGATGGGAGGGAATAAAAAAATTGTGCAATCACAGGAAATGTTTCAAAGTTAAAATAGTAGAAGACAAAAATAAAATGGGTTTGTATCTCTTTAAGAAATAAGTGATGTTCTCGGGGGATTTTATTCTCTACCCGACTCTACTCTTTACTGGCTTTAAAATATATTCCATATGTACACGGGAGGTCTTGAATCAAGAGTCATTCCAACCACTGAAATCATCTGAAGGAACTTAGTTCAAAGGATTTGGGGTTTCTTATACTGTCCAAGTTAAGGGGGATTCCTATTCTATTCGGTGTTTAGCCCTATTATAGCAAGTGGCTCATGATCGTTGCAACTGCCAAAACTGAAGCAATATGGAGGGTTAGTAATATATGTGAAAGATTTATTGCAATCATTTTTGTTTTCTATCAGTAAACAGCGATTTTTCTCCAAATAATTTTAAAGCCAATGAGTTTGAGTGTCAGACGATTCCAATCGACTATTCACAAAAGTCACTCATTGAAGGATTTCTATTGTTTTGTGACGTGAATAAGTATGTATTTCAAAAAAATTTAATGTGAAGGAGATATACGTAGAAGCTATGGTTATAATTTTCCAATAGGAAATCTCCACAGAATGAAGATTCTGTGATTTCCTATCCAAATGAATTGCCATAATAAACCATTCATTAAATGCGTTTATCGGTTCCAACGTGATTCTGGGTTTGGCCAATATGAATGTTAATAAAAGTTCCATAAAATCATTTCATTTTTGTGTCTAATAACAAGTAAATACGAAGAATTTCTCTAAACATCAAGATACTTTTTTCTGTTGATTCTTTTATGTGAGATTTAAGCATTTCTTTAGTTAAAAATAGAAAAGGCAATATCTGTCTATATGTCTGAGATGAGGTATTGTAACTATTTACACTATTTACATTGTTCGAACTGTTGTCCTCACTTTCATTGTCATATTAATGACGTTTCGGATGTTGTACGCTCCGGCCTTCTTCACTTGTTATACGTTGGAATTTCGAACCAAAACCCTTTATTTCATCCAGCAGTTCCACGTGCCATTCCTTTTCTGGATATCTTAGTTTCAGTTATTTCCCAGCGGATAAAATCACTGGTTGAAGAAATCCAAAAGTGATTTGATACAAAATGTTGTGAGTTGAATACCCGGCTATAGCAGAGGTGAACAAAAAGTTACAGAGTTGAGTTACTAAAGGGAATTAACGGAAACTGAGATATCCAGGAAAGGCATGGCACGTGGAACTAGAACAAACGTCATGAATATGACAATGAAAATGAGGACAGCCATCCAAACAATGTAAATAGTGTAAATAGAGAAGGCAAATGAATATTTGAAGGGCCACTGACTTAGTTCACTTTTTATACAAAATTTCACAAAATACAAGCTTTGAGAGACACTCAAATTAGAAGGTTACTGTTACAATATTTATCATGTATGTGTGATATCAAAAAAGAGGACTTTCATTCATATTACATAAGAATGAAGTGAAGATTATGAGAATAAAGAGCATCGATAACAACTGACTTTTGATTTGAGGAGATTAAAATTGTAATGTACATGGAAACACTCACATAAGAGTCTGTTCTATAAAGTAATACTTCTTGGTAAAATTATGAGTGAAACTTTTTCCTTACATTTGTAATATAGAGGAAATGAGTATGATTCAACTCTGTGGATGTAGCATGTCCTAGCCATAAAGGTCTGAACTGGTGGAACTAAAAATAGATTGCTCATCTGAACATTTGTTTAGCTGTGAACTTCTGTTTAGTTTTCAGTTCCAGCAAAAAGTGAAAGAGCTGAAGATACCAGCACTCTGCTCTGGAAACAAATATTCATGTTTAACAAATGAGAATTTAGTATAATATTTTTGTTTAATTTCATTTTTTTCTGGTCAGCTCAAACCATTTTAGCAATATACTGATTTGATTGGTTGATTTTGTTTAGCTGCATTTTCAACACCTCTATTGGTCACTTCATGCTGAAATTTTGAACACAATTAAAATGGTAATGATGTGACATAAGTGGTTGAGAGTGAAAATTATGAAAATAAGGAAGATATATAATGACTACGCTTGACTTGAAAAGGTTAAGATTGTAGTATTCATGAAAGCGTCCATAATAAGAGTCACTTTCACAAAGTGGTAATTCTTAGATAAAAATCTACCCAAGTGAAACTTTCTCCTTACATTTGAAATATGGAGGAAATGAGGGTGAATCAATTCTGTGGAAGTAGCATAGCATGTCCTAGATGTGAAGGCTTGAACTGGTGGAACTAAAGAATGGAGCGATCATCTGAACATTTGCCATGGAAATATTGACAAAGTAGCAATAGTCTTGCAACAGTGCATTTGTAATAAAGAGATTGCATAGTGATAAATTCCCCGACAAGAAGAAAGAAAAAACATTTTGAATACTATTACGCCTGGAAAGTGAGGTTTGAGCAACTTTAGCCGAGATATGACAAAGATACTCCATTTTTGGTCTAATCAAACTCTTGTAAAAACAAAGCATGTCTGAAGGAGTTAGGTACTCCTTGGAGTGATAGAATGTGCTGATTAATTTCCCAGCAACTTTAGAAATGGGTTATATATATATATATATATATATATATATATATATATATATATATATAAAGAGGCAACACCTTAAGATGAGCAGGGAGTGGTTTAAGGAATGCTGATTCAAATGTTCTTTTTTATTTACCAGAGATTCCAGTAGACCAGTTAGACAATTATTTAACTAACTTCACTTACCTGGACATGAAGATGATATAAAGAAAGCCAAAGTTGAGAAAGTGCTGAAGAAAACACATTTTCTGTTTTTCTTTTGCATTCTCTGTTATCTTAGCAGCTGTTGGCAGACATCATTTTAAAAATTTAGTCGAAAGGAGTATTCCTTCATGGATAATGAGAGGTGTTGTGGGAATGTTATGAATGAAAGATATGTCCGATATAAATTTGCATCTATATGCATATTATAAATTTAAAGCTTTATCTAGTGTAAAGCAATTAGGTGACCTTGGTTAAATGTACGAAAATAAAGATGTAGTTCTTTATGGTTAAGCAGTGTTGAATCTAGTCTGCACTTAGATGGGAGACTGCTTGGAAACATTAGGTACTGTAATCAACCTCCTACAATCTGAAACATGTTCTGGCTTTAAATAATAATTTAGATTAGGGATCATGTGCAAGATAAATATAGGTCCTAGTTATCATTCAGTAAAAGGTTGATAAGTCATAAAAAAACAGTGAATCAATTAAAATCATCCATAGGCTTATTCTGTATGTTAAGAGGTAGAATTATTTAATTAATGATAATTCCACTGCTACTTTGATCTCTCCACCAATCAAAAGACTTTTCATCAAATGGACCTTTGTTTTTCACAAGTAGTCTTTAAACTCATTGTTTCTTTAATATATCTTTCAGTTGTGCAAGTCGATGGCTTAGAATTTGGTAAATTTTTATTCTATCCATTTGGTCACTCTAGTGGTCTAAGTAACAAGAAAACTGAGGCCAATTCTTACGCCATTACAACAGGTGGGTTTTAAAATTTGCAAGCACTGATGAAGTTTATGTCGAATCATTCAGCAATAATATATATTGAAGTTTAACTGCTTTAATTGGTTTCCATTTTGATTTTTTTTTTATCTCCTTTTTGAGACATGTTAAAAGACTGAATGGACAGTACAATTCTAGAGCTTCAACAGTATCTGTCTTTAAGGATACGTACTTTAATGAATTATTTATTTTACTGCAGTACACCACTCAGAGATTTACAGAATAAGGTGTATGATAAGAACATAAGAGAAGAAAGTTTGTAGTGAAGAATACAAATGATATCGCAGACAGATAACAACTGATCTTAGACTTGAAGAATTTCAGTGTTAATGTTCAATTCAGTTTACATTTGAAAAAGGTAAGGATTCTAGTGCTGACCTTTCTGTATACAATGATTTTAGATCCAATAATGGTAACTATATTTGTGTGGAGAACCAGACAAAGAAGGGAATATATCTTATTCAGTTCAGGATGTTAAAGATTCATTTAAGCATGAATTTAGATTAGGGATTATATTGCAAGACAATAATAGCGTCTCAGTAATCATTTAGCTAAAGTTGGATGGATATTGACAAACTGTAGCCTGCGAATGGAACTTGATATTTTTTACTCAGATTTGAATTTACACTGATTCTTCAGGACCTATTACTTTAACTAAATTATTTTGGTTTTCCTAGCTAAAAAAATGTGATTAATGATTAATCATAGATAATCAACTGATTTTCCGTTTCTTTGAATGAAGCCACTTGGCCTTTGAGACATGTGTCACTATTACAATCAGAATAGTGAAAAGGTCAGCTTCATGATTTGTATAATGAGAGGAAACATACTATGAGCCTGTCTTCCTCTTTTAAAATATAGTTTCCTTTTCCACTGTCTCATCATCAGCTCTAAAGATTTTGTTAAAACAGTTTTTTAAAAAAGTCTTTTGTATTTGCGGGATGAGTCTATAATTGCGGATGTTCTCAAGTAATTGGCAGTGATTATCATGATAAAAGAGTCTGTGATTTTGTTTAGGTTAGATTAGAATTGACCAAAACTTACTTCACATGACCTAATGGCCTTGTGCCTAATTCACACAGGTTTATTGTATAACTAGCATTTATACACTGATGCGAGAAAAGTTACTATCATAGGATAGGTGTCTAATATTTTATAGGATCTCTAGTCTGGCAAAGTGCGGCAACATGGCACTGACCCCACAAATGTTTAGAAAATTTAATCTCTTAATCCCTGTTGTATGAACAGGTCTTGACAGCTTGCAAATTCATATATGCAAAGAGACCTCTCTCCAACATCTTATAAATGCTTTATTTTGTTCATGTTGGTCAATTGTGGTGGTCATGTTATTCATAGGAAGACTACAAAATATTCCTCAAACCTATGCTGGTCAACTTGTAAACTATCCTGCTGGAATATCTACGCCCCCACCTATTGTTAGCGTATATAGAGTTCCTGAATAGGTGCAGATGGTCATGAAGCATTACAAGATGGTGGTCATGGATCAGTATCAGGTTTCAGCAGACCAGAGGACCTAAGCCATGCCACATGAACCCACCCATTATCAAACAACCATCAGCTTGAAGAGTATCCTATTGACAACAAAGATCCATGTCTACAAGGGGTATGCACCACATCTGTTTCATCCTAAAATCAATACAAATTAATTGGAACTGACACTTCAGATCATATCACCAGTCTACTAGGATTCATTTAGTCGTTCCAGTCCCAGGCAGGATCAGCTCAAGGTACTGACAACTCAGGCAGTCACTAGGGTGCCATCAAGGCCAAGGGTACCATGTCATGTGTTATGAATCTTCCAAAAATAAAGCTTATAAAAACATACTTGCGATAATTTGTGACTTAAGACAGATTAAATTATTTGGCTATTTAGTCAATAAAAAATGATCTTGTAAAGAAGATAGGTGTAGAAAGATCCATGAAAAACATTTGCAGATCTAAAGGCTAAGAAAAAATATTTTAGGTAGGATAATGAATGTTTTCGTTAGTTTGTATTAAGTTGTATATTGTAATAAATTCATTATTCTACAGTTTCAGTTTTTTCTCCTTGTGAAAATTTTAAAAAAATGATACTAGTAAAGGCATCAAAGTTCAGCTTGCCTCCTGGGGTGCCAGCAACACTAGGGCCATCAATGATCCCAGGTGTGGTACTGTGACCAGTGTTATGGTGTTGAAAGTGTCAAACTGGTGGCTGTTCTACCTGATATACAATAAAACTATGCTGAACTGACCTGTTGAATATGTGTCTGGAAACTTACGCATTGAATCTTGATATGATTTAAACTAATATTGATTATTACCATAGACCTTTGAACACAATCATTAAGGAGCCAATATGTTGTCCAAGGTACGCATTAGAATATTATTGGCATGCACATGACACGATAGTGTGGGGGATGTCAAGTGTCTTTGCAATTTAAAAAATGGAATATCTCATCTGTCTGGAAGCCAGAATTATGTTCTGTTTGAATTGCATCAACTCACATTGCCTTTGTTATGAGAAGTGTTCCTGTTGACTCACCAGAGTACAACTGATATAGGTCTGGAAATTTCCATTAGAACAAGGTAGAGTGGCATCACTTAATATTACCTTTTCCTTCTATTGTCTCATAAATTATTTCACATCAGTGCAAATCTGTTCCCATATTGGTCATTGTTAATGCAATATTTACTCGCAAAAGAAAATAATTATTCTTACAATTCAAAATGTGCTTTGGCTTTAAATAAGCCAAAAAGGGTTAAGATTCCATAAAAGATAAATCAAACAAAACCCAATAATGGTAAAACTATATCTAAAAATTGTTTGTATCAACTTCTCTATGCCAGTCTATATCTGGCTCCCTAGCAGTTTTAGTGTGTCGAATCCCTTATCGTTTCTATTTTGCTAAATTTCCCCTGATATATGGCAAGAGAACCACAATTTAAAGGTTACTGATAAAATGTTAATAATCAATGGTATGTGTGATATGAATGAAAAAAGAGTTGGTAATGAGTGAAGATATTGAGGATAAGGAGGATGGATAATGATTGACCCTTATCTTGAAGAGGTCAAGATTAGTGTTCAGGGATGTGACTATGTGGTAGTCTATTCCACAAAGTGGCAGTTCCTTGAATAGAGCTGTCTCAGTGGAACATCTTTCTTATACTTGAAGCATGCTAGAAATGAGGGTCACTTGATTCTGTGCAAATAGCAGAGCATATCCTAGGAGTAAAGGTGGGAATTATTAATATATACAGATCTACATATGCATATAAAAGTTTAAATGTTAAGGAAATTATCCTCATGGATCATTTTGCAAAGAACTTCTATTTATGTTCTATAAATGGAGTAGAATATATATCCCATGTCTATCTTTCCCTCTATCCAATGTCTAGCCTTCACTCTCTCTGATGTCTACCTTTCACTCTCTCCTATGTCTACCTTTCACTCTATCTGATATATACCTTTCACTCTATACAATGTCTATCTTTCACTCTATGCAATGTCTACCTTACCCTCTATCTGATGTCTACCTTTCACTCTACCCAATGTCTTTCACTTGATGAAATGTCTATCATTCACTCTATGCAATGTCTACCTTACCCTCTATCTGATGTCTACCTTTCACTCTACCCAATGTCTTTCACTTGATGAAATGTCTATCATTCACTCTATGCAATGTCTACCTTACCCTCTATCTGATGTCTACCTTTCCCTCTATCCAATGTCTATCTTCAACAGAGATGATCAAGTAATTATCTAAATTTACACTCCACTCTTCACCTTTCTTTTTCTTCTGTTATTTAAATTCACTACTTTGTGAAAAAAATAGCAGAATATTTTTTTTAAATAGTAAAATGAAATTTAAAAACAATGAAATTATTTTTTTATTCATATTTCATAAAGGTAAAAAACCTAAGATTGGCTACAAAAGAAAAGTGAATATATTTTTGGAAAGAAATATTTTTTTATTGAAATTATTTCAACACAAGCGAAATATTTCATCTGACTTTTGCCTATTAAACGTTTGTGTTCAAACTGTAAATAAATTTTAATACAAATCTGTAGAATTGAAAATCTCTTTTCTGAAAATCTCCCATCATTATTATCAACTTTGGCAATGAGAGAGTTTTAGAGAAATGTCACATTGTATAAATGAGAAACTGCTGTCAAACTTGTTAAAAAAGAAGATCAGATTGTATTAAATTCACAGCTGTTGCCTTCTCCACACTTTTCCTAAATGCAAATTATTTTAAATTTACAATCTAAGGAAAAAATTACAAACAAAATTATTTCTATTTTGAAATAAGAGAAAACAAAATATTGATAATGGATTTAACTAAGATTTAAAGCTGCGTGCCATGAAAGTAAATGTAGGAATCAAGATTACTCAGATGTATCCGTGAAAAACAATGTGACCCTAGCAAGTGTTTACCACATGGATTCGCAATATATATATATATATATATATATATATATATATATATATATATATATATAAATTCATTAAAATAGATTTGCTTCACCACCTCATCTATTAGAGAATTTTAAAACAAAAAAAGATAAGGATGGTTTTGAAGGATTTTACAACATATTAATCCTTGATGGCATTCTTAATGTCAAATATAGTGTTTTTTTTTTTATTATACTTGATTATATAGGTAAATATTAGTCACTGTTATGCTTTAGTTTATAAGCAAGAACTTCTCACAGTTCTATCACTAGTTCCAGGGAAAGTGCTCGGATGAACTACATTCCTCGGTTTCACCTGTCCTAACCTTCATGGCTAGGACCCACCGTGTCACTTACATTGTAGCAAACCACCAACATTCTCTCTGTCTTCCATCATTTAGAAGTTTCACTTGAACTGACTCCCAAGAGGATGTTTCCTGATCACTACAATCTTAACCTGTTTGAGCCTAGAATTAATCATTATTTTCCCCTCCTATCCATATAAACTACAGCTTAACATAACCCTGTACTTCAAGGCTGTGTACAGAGTGGAACCTACAGTAAAAAGAAAAAAGATCCATTGGTGATGTTTATGCTTGAGTTTGTAGGGTTTTAATTGCAGGAAAGGATTCATTATAGTTAGTCAGTCAGTGAAGTGCCCTAAGTGATACATGCTTGGGCAATCATATCTCTTTCAATTCATGACTGACTAGGCAGAAGATTTTCTTGCAGTAGGCAGCCATTTCTTTCTGTGGTAGACCGGTTGACAGCCAAGATTGTAGGACCCAGTCTGTCCTGCAATTCTACCCATAGCTGGGTAGATGGATGGATACTTTTCCCAAGGGTATTTGTGCATAAATGAAAGTAACAAACCAAGCAGGAATTTGAATTCAGATCTCCGAATATTCATTCAGAGTTGTTATGCATTAAACCACCCATGAATATAAGTTCTGAAATGAAATTAAAAGTCTATCTTTTCTACAAATACTTTCATAGCAACTTTTCTGATGAGCTTTTTACTCTGCCAATCTGACTACATAAATTTAAGCGTGCTACTAAATTAGAAATTACATTTCACCATTTTAACTATTTTAAATATTGAATTAGCTTGCTGTAATCACCATTTCTACTCTAGCAGTTTCTTTTCTCACTCTGCTCGCCTGTGGAAGTCCATTTTGATTTCTTGCTTCCCTGATAACTACAATCTCTAAAAATTTAAACACAATGTCAATTGCCATCTTCTCTCTTCTTGAATTTTTGTCTTTTCCTCAATCCACCCTCATCCTCAGTCTTCTCATTCTCTTTTCACTCTCCCTGTAATATTCCCCCCCACCCCACATCTTAATGGCATTATCACCTTGCTTGAAGTGAAATAATTAAAGAAAAAATGGCCAGTTACCTGTATCTCTCCACTCCTCCTACTCTCCTCTCCCTTTACATGAGCCAGATGTGACACTGAGATCCATAGACGTATTGAGATGACCAAGGACACATTCCAAACGCTGAGCAGAGTACTGCGAGACAGCAGTACTGAGCTCTTCCATGACATCTGTTCTTCTTTATGACAGCAAATGTTGGACGATTTCCGCAAGGATGAGGAAGAGACTCGAGGAGATGATGTGGTTCTACAGAAGGATGCTAAGGATATCATGGGCCGAGCATGTGAGCAATAAGGAGGCCTTAGAAAGGTTACAAACATGGAAAAAGCTTATACTTAACATCAGGAAGAGGCAGCTGAAGTTTCTGGGATACATAATGAGGAAAGAGGGCCTGGAGAAACTGACACTCACGGGTCAAATAGAGGGAAATAGAGACAAGGGAAAGCAGGGTGTCACATTCCTGGTGGGCTTGTGCAATTCCCTTTGTATTTCACTGGTCAGATGTAAGTTTCACTCAAGCAGCTTCTTCCCACAAACCACTGCTTTATGGAACTGACTCCCAAGAGGATACTTTCACAATCACTACAATCTTAACCTGTTCAGGTCTAGGGTTAACTGTTATATTTCCCACCTATCCACATAAACTGTGCCTCTGACATAACCCGCCACATTGAGAGGCTCTCCAGCCTTGTATCATTATAAAAAAAAATGTGAATCAAATAAAAATCATTTTATTCATACAGAAAGTGAAAGGAAAGATTATGAAGTTGGGTTGTCGTAAATGGACAGTGAGAGAAACGTGTGTAAAAAGAAACCCAGATTTTTTATTAATATGTGAGCTGTTGAAGAAGATGACTTTAGGTTAAGCCAGAATGACAAATCAATCTGGCCTTTTGTATTGTGTGTGTGTGTGTGTGTGTGTGTGCAAATATTCAATGATATAATGCTGTTAAAAAAGAAAGAAATGCGTCTTCCCATTTTCTTGTCATCTGTTGACTTTAACTCACCTGGTCTGTAATAATGTAAAGAGAAATTACTACTTTTTGGATCATGGGATTAAGTGAAGCAACTAAATTACTTAAAAGTGAAGTTAATTCTCCATATATTCAGGTGTACAGTGACAGTGAAGTCAGTTGCAGATAGTTATGAGGCTGTGGTCAATTGCTACAAAGATGTGTCAAAAAATCCCGTAAGCCAAATCTTAATGGTTGGTGCTAAGAGAAATTACCTAAGTCCATCCATACTTGTAATACTAACTGTTAGCTTGTTTAATCTAAAGAAAAAATCAGCTGTAAAAACCTACTGCACTCCTGACTCTGAAATAGAATTTCAGATTTGCAGTGGCAATAAACATGAAAAAAAAATTAAAATCCTTTTTAATTGTTACCAAGTGAGTCAAGTCAGTCATTTTGGCATGACTGGGTGATATCAACCCAGATTCTCACTCTGTGATTCTGAAGTGTCCAGTTGTTGCTTCATACTTAAATAATGACAATGTGGGGAAGAGAAGGACTCGCTGTAGACAGTGACCAATAAATAGTGTCACATATTATGTTTGTGATTATATTTGAATCTGTATGTAAACAATAATCATGTTTATACCTGAGTCAATAGGTAAACAACAGTCATGTTTATACTTGAGTCTATAGGTAAACAGCAGTCAGGTTTATACTTGAGACTATAGGTAAACAGCAGTCAGGTTTATACTTGAGGCTATAGGTAAACAGCAGTCATGTTTATACTTGAGGCTATAGGTAAACAGCAGTCATATTTATACTTGAGACTATAGGTAAACAGTAGTCATGTTTATACTTAAGACTATAGGTAAACTGTAGTCATGTTTATACTTGAGACTATAGGTAAATATTGGTCACATTTATACTAGAGTGTGCAAGCATATTCCCTGTAGGTGATCTTTTGGGAATGTGTTGACTCCTTTGCAGGGAATGCAGCCCGTATATTTTAAGTTGCACTGACAGCATGAAAAAAACTATACGATGAAAGTTACTTCAATAGACATACTTCATATTTAATCGAATAATTCTTAGAAAGTGTAGTTGATGGTTTTGTTATTTTGGTTGATTTCTTTTGAGTGTTTTTTTAACTAGAGAACAAATACATGTAAATAAATAAACCTTTGAAATAAACAATATGACACGTTCCTGCATAAAAATATAAACAAAGAAAGAAAAGAAATAGATGAGGGGGGGGGCGGTATAAATGAAATGCATTTGAAGTGAACCAGATCGAAACAATATCAGCTCCGTTCATGTTTTGCTGATTCAAAGATGTCAACTAAGCTTTAGTTTTTGATGAATTGATGTCAGTTTTACATGTACACAAGTACAAGATACATTTACACACTTTACATTTTTGACACGTTTTCATTTCAACATAGACAACCACTTAATATATGTTTGCAGACATATATGAATATATGTGTTTGGTGTACTGTTCATTTGTTCTTAATGTTGTTGATGAATTATACTCATTGGCAACTTTTACAAAATCTGCAAAATTTTTCACTCTCTCTCTTCTTCCCCTTCTCTATGTCTCAATCTATTCCTTCTCTTTCTATTTCCCTGTCTCTCTTCTTCTCCTTCTCTATGTCTCATTCTATTCCTTCTCTTTCTATTTCCCTGTCTCTCTTCTTCTCCTTCTCTATGTCTCAATCTATTCCTTCTCTTTCTATTTCCCTGTCTCTCTTCTTCTCCTTCTCTATGTCTCATTCTATTCCTTCTCTTTCTATTTCCCTGTCTCTCTTCTTCTCCTTCTCTATGTCTCAATCTATTCCTTCTCTTTCTATTTCCCTGTCTCTCTTCTTCTCCTTCTCTATGTCTCAATCTATTCCTTCTCTTTCTATTTCCCTGTCTCTCTTCTTCTCCTTCTCTATGTCTCAATCTATTCCTTCTCTTTCTATTTCCCTGTCTCTCTTCTTCTCCTTCTCTATGTCTCAATCTATTCCTTCTCTTTGTATTTCCCTGTCTCTCTTCTTCTCCTTCTCTATGTCTCATTCTATTCCTTCTCTTTCTATTTCCCTCTATTTATCATTCTATCCCTTTCTATTTGCCCCTCTTTCCATCTCTTTTTCCTGTCTATTTTATTTTCTATTCCTCATAACTGTGCTAAATTTTTCATTTACATATATATACATGTATGTGTGTCTATATATATATATATATATATATATATATATATATATATATATGTGTGTGTGTGTGTGTGTGTGCATGTGTGTGTGTGCATGTGTGTGTGTATATACATATGTGTGTGTGCATTTATGTGTGTGTATGTATATATATATATATATATATATATGTGTGCATGTATGTGTGTGAGTATATATATATATATATATATATATATATATATATATAACGTCATCCACAGACAGACTCTTTCGCTGTTTCACAGCTCATCAGTGTGACTAGACATCCGGTTGCCTCTAGCTTGGATCGAAAGCCAACTGAATTGGTATCAGCCGGAGATTCTACCACTAAGCACGGCAGGGAAGCAGGTGGATTTTTAGCGTATTTATTTTCTAGTTAAACCTAGAGAGCCAGACAAACCTACCAAGGTTTCACCTAAGTGGATCATCAGGAAAGGCTCTTTCTTGACGATCCGGTTAGGTGAAACTTTGGTAGGTTTGTCTGGCTCTCTAGGTTTAACTATATATATATATACACTGCGTGCCAAATTATTATCGAGATAACTTTTTTCTAATATTTCAAAAACCGTCCAATCAATTTACACAAAATTTTCAGTCAATGTTGGCAATACTGGCCTGTGCAATAACTGAAATTTTCGTACTGATCTGCGCAATGTAAACAAACTGGCGCCAGTATTTGTTATCAGCACAGTGATTAGAGCGTGCCAAATTATTAGAAAAATGTAAGAATTTAGTGAAAAAATGGGCCGTAAAAGCAGTTTAAGTGATGCTGAAAAGAAAAATATCACCTCAGAACTCTCAAAAGGTAAATTTATCCTAGGAATTTCTAAAATGATAGGGAGGTATCATCAAACAGTGAAAAAGTTCACCGCCGACCCTACACAAGTACGCAAAAGAGCAGATATAGGCAAGCCGAGGATTATTTCACGTCATCTCATGTCACGACTTAAACGAGAGGCCACGAAGAACCCTGAACTTACCAGTCAAGAGATTTTCAGTTGCATTGGGGATCCTACTGCGTCTAAAAGTACTCGGTGTCTGTATCTGAGGGAAATAGCAACAACAGTCAAACCTGTATCGAAGCCTCTGTTGACGAGAAATCACATTCAAAATCAATTGAAATGGTCTGAGGACAATATGAAGATTGACTTCTCTAAAGTTTTGTTCACAGACAAAACTCGAGCAACACTTGATGGGCCAGATAGATGGTGCAAATGCTGGGTAATGAACGGACAGAATCGCCATCAGCGTTTGAGACGCCAAGGCGGTGGAGGCATAATGATCTGGGGTGGTATTATTGGAAAAACATTAGTGGGCCCATGGAGAGTACCAGATGGTGTCAAACTGACTGCTGATGCATACATAGCATTTATGAAGGAGCATGTTGAACCGTGGATGAAAAGGCAAAGAGTTGCCTTCAGAAGGGCCATTGTTTATATGCAAGATAATGCTCCCTCACATGCTGCTCACAAGACTACTGAATATTTGAAACAGTTAGGCTTCGATGGACCTCAAAAAATTAAGTGGCCAGCAAATTCTCCGGATTTGAACCCAATCGAAAACCCTTGGAGCATCATCAAGCGAAGACTGTGCACCAACGAACAATTCAGGAGCAACAATGAGTTGTAGGAAGCAATTCTTGACATATCTCGTGGCATTACAGCAGATGACATCCTACAATTAACAAATTTTATTGATCGTCGACTTCTTCACGTAATTTCAAAACAGGGAAAGCACATTCCCTATTAATTTGTTTAGAACTGAGCCTTTGCTTGTATCTGTTATTATTTGTTTGATTATCTTATTTATTAGCTTCTTTTGATCATAAACATTCACGTGCAACATTAATAAACGTTTTGTTTGCTCAATTCTGGGAATTTTACTAAACCTTTCTAATAATTTGGCTCGATCAAATCACCATGCTGATAACAAATATTGCGCCAGTTTGTTTATATTGCGCAGATCAGTACGAAAATTTCAGTGATTGCACAGGTCAGTATTGCCAATATTGTGTGAAAGTTTTGTGTAAATTGATTGGACGGTTTTTGAAATATTAGAAAAAAAAGTTATCTTGATAATAATTTGGCACACAGTGTATACATATATATAGTTAAACCTAGAGGGCCAGACAAACTTACCAAAGTTTCACCTAACCCGATCGACAAGAAAGAGCCTTTACAAGTATATATATATATTCAAGTATATGATTGGTGTATATGGAATGAATTCCAATAACCAACAATTACTATTCTTAAGAGTGCTCAAAACAGAGTAGAGCAGATATAATTATTTAATTAAAAATTATAACATAAATATGTTATAAAATCACTACAAAAATAGCCATTTTGTTTCAACACCTCTGGTGTTTTATCAAGTAATGATGTTGAATGTAAAACAAATGGTTATTTATTTTACATTCAACTTTGAATTGTTTCCGTCAAATGTGAGAATGCCAGAATTAAACAAAAACAGTTGGATAAATTTGCATAGAACAATCCTTGAAAATAAATGAATCAACACTAGAAAGTACTTGGAATAAAAACTACTAAACTAATTCAGTTTCCATTTTGCAGGTATTCCGATAAGACATGTAGCCATCTTGATACCATTTCTCATAAGGATCACTAAAAAAGCTTTTGAGATATTCAGCTAAAAAGAAAGCAGGTAAAAAATTTTTTGTGTTAGATATATTGTCTTCCAATTGAGCAATGGGGAAAGGGAAAAAAATCATTCAGGTCTTCAATAATGGTACCAACATTCATAGTCTGGCTTCCACCTTCAAAGTCTATTCAAGAACAGTCAACAAAATGGTGAATAAGTTTAAAAAAGGGTGGAAAAAGAGAGGAAAACTGGATCAGGTCACAACAGGAAAAGGGATCATCATTTCAACTTAGAGCAAAAAACGACAATTAGAAAAGATCCAACTCAATTCATAAAACATTTGGCACTTGAGAGAGTTTCAGCTATAACAATCCAAAGAGTGACAAATAACTTGAAAGTGAAATCATGCGTGAAGCCTGTGAGGTACCACATTATTCCAGAAAATAAAGTTAGAAGGTTAAACAGGGCAAAGATCATTTTGAATAAGTTGGAAAATGATCCTACAATAATATATATACATATATATATATATATATATATATATATATATATATATATATATGTACTTAATTTCAATCCTTCATCAGTTTCTGATCCTCAGCTATAATTAATTAATGATGAACATGTCACTTTCATTTATGATTGATTTCATAACAAAATTTCTATTAAGATTAGATAGTAATTATACATACAAGTAGAGTCCAATACTGTTATAAAAACCTCAGAGAATTCCAGTAAGATACCTTTAATCATTTCTAAGATACAACAGTTCAAAGCTTAATCTAACAATTGGTCAATTACTTGTTTTTGACAATTTTGCCAATTTCCATTTCCTATATACCTACATATATATATATATATATATATATATATATATATATATATAACATTTTTATTATAATAAATTACAATAAAAACATTTTACATCACTACACAAAAACTTTCACATTTTGGAACTGAGATGTTACCGTTTCAGGTGATGGTTGATAACTAATGATAAAAATGATTTATTAGGGCAAATTTAAAAACAAATGTTTACCTCTTTTCATAAATCAAAGTGGGGAGTATAAGGTCAGAATTAAAAATATGCTTCTGGGTATGTCTAGATTAACCAATGAAAATCAGGTCTACACTAAAATATAAAAATAAGATCAGAGGGTTGAGGTGGGAGGGTCATTATTACATGGAAAGAAAACTGATGCTTAGATATGTCATTCAACGATACTGGGGAATCATTTCAATTACATATGTATTCTTGATGTACTATTTGCCGATTTTTTTTGAAGTCGATACAAATTTATCAGAATATATATATATATATATATATATATATATACAATGTATGTATATATATATATATATATATACAATGTATATATATATATATATATATATATATATATATATATATATATATATATATATATATACAATGTATGTATATATGCATTTAAAGGTAAACATCATGCATAATGACTGGGAAAACAAAGCTCTAGATCAAGGGTTCTCATCATTTTTAGTGTCATCACACACTTTGACATGGAAAAATTTTCTAATGCACCCCCACCCCCACCCACGGCTGTATAGTAAATATTCAAAAGCATACAGTGATGGATACATTATGTTTTGACAGACACTTTTCTTGCATGGATAAATTTAGCACATACATTTCTCGCATGGATAAATTTGACTGACACTTTTTTGCATGAATAAATTTGGCCGTCACTTTTCCTGCATGGATAAATTTGGCCAATGTAATAAAAAAAAGTACAAACAATTTCATGTTAAATAAAATTTTTATCCTCAGCTTAGTTCTTAATTTTACTGGCAAAGTTTTTCTTGGTCCTCCTTTATCTGATCTTCATCTAAAAAATTGTGATTTCATCTGAAGAATTATTTCAGTGTTAATGACCCATCTCAAAAGTACAAAATTACCAATATGTTCCTTGTTTGCAGCCATATTTATAACATATCTTGGAAGGTTGACCCACTTTGCCCCATTTAGCCTTCTGTTCTTTGCATGTTGCCTTTGAATATTTATAAGGGGTGGGGGAGTAGCATAAGTCGAAATACCTATATTTCCAATGAAAATTTTCAATTGCCCTCCATTTTCTGTTCACTTGTTTATCACTCACCCAGCAGTTGAAATTGCCTACTGGTGGGTGATATTGCCCAGGTTGGGAAACCCTTCTCTAGATGATTCACCCAGTAGGAAAGCTGTGCAAATTGTAAGAGAGACTTTGAATAGAATTGTGTTAAGAATGAATAACTCAAGACAGAAAGAGAAAAATATGGGTTTGATGTTAATTTCTATGTAAATTTTGCCATAGAATTTATTCACATCTGTCTAAACAGATCAGGCCTAAACACCATCAAAGATATTACATATAGAGTTAAGCCATTTATAAATTATATGTTATTTATATAACTGTTTCAAAAGACACCTAATGCTGCCACATCAGTACAAGAGATTGTAAGACCCTAGCAGGAATAAAAAACCACAACCCACTGCCCATATTTGAGGATGGATCAAGAGATGGCATTTGCTCAAAATCAAATCACAGCTATCACATATGTATAAGTTTAAGGATTTTGAATTAAACTTTCTTTTAAGTGCAAGAATCTCTTGATCACAGTGGATTAAAACATTAGTTAGAACATATATGATTCACCAGCAGTTATGAGTTCAGTTCCTGGATCTGCTAGTTCTGAACAGAAATGGAAAAATGAGACAAAGAATAAGGTTTGATATTTTGATTAAAAGAAAATACTTGAAATTTCCTTAGAAATAAGATATGTTGCAAACATCATGCATTCTTGTCTTAATTTTCATTTTTTTCTATTTTGAATAATCTTAAAAAAAAGGATTAGACACTGTGACTACATTTGTTCAATTTTGGAATTTCTTTTGTTTTATTTATTTTACATGGATTATTGCATTCAAATAAATTAGCACAGAAAATTATTTCTCATCACCATACTTTGAAAATAATGAGAAAAAAATGAAAATAATAAAAAAATAACACCCAATTCTTGCTTTTAATTTCATGTTGCTGATTTACAAGAATGTTGTTTTAAGTTATCCATATTCATCTGGCACAATATAAATTATTTTGGAATTATAAATAGGGTGGAATATGGAATATAAATTATATGGCAAAACAATAATTCTATAACAATTTCAGTACACTACAAGATAACAACTACCCTGGGTATATGGCAGCCACTCTGACAAACTGGGATAAAAGGATACAAGAGGATAACAACACTCAGAAAACAGTTTCAGTCTGTCTAACCATTGTGAAGGGATTATCAGAGAAAATACAAAAGATCTGTCGTCCATAAAACATCAAGACAACCTTCAAAAGTTGTTTGACCCTTCACAGAAACCTCTTCTGAGTAAGACCACCCTCCCTAGAGGAGAACATGACTAAGGACTGTGTGTACACCATCCTGTGCAGCTGTGATAAGAAATATAAAGGAGAAACAGGCTGTTCCTTAACGTAAGACTGCAAGAACATCTTAAAGTCATAATATGGGGGATAAATAGAAAAATCAGGTGAAGCTGACCATATATGAGAGGAAAAAGGAGATCACTTCCAATTTGGGATAAGTTTCAAATAATAGACAAAGAACATCACTGGAAAATATGAAAACTTAAGAAATCAGCACATATGCTAGACCACAAAAATCTCCTAAGCCGGCCAAGAATAGAAATGAATACAATATGGGAACCAGTAATAAGGATTGCTACAGAAAATCAATAATAGTAATTAAAACTTGCAATATGAGCTCTAATAAAAACTAATTACTGAGACATTAGGTTTATAAGTTCCTAAAAAATCAAACATTGATGTCCTCAAGGGCACATGGCACAGTGGATACAAGTGATGGTTGGATCCAGTGATTTGACCCAAAGAGTTGTGAGTTCAATATCTGAATACTGCAGTGGTAAATAAAAACTAAGAGAGTTAAAGGTTGATAACTGAGATATTCAAAAGAGACATGGCACATGGAGTAGAACAATCTACACCATTGGATGAAATAAAGGGTTCAGTTCAAAATTCCAATCACCGTTGTGAATATGGCAATGAAGATGAATGCAACAATCCGAACAATGTAAATCTATTTGATTATCAGCTATTATTTTCTTTTGTTGATATTTATTCCAAGAATGTAAAGTTTTTACATATATATTTAATGTATCAATAATTACAAATGATTTATTTTATCAAAGCTAAAATGAGTATTCTTTGAAATAAAGAATTTAATTTATGCTATATATTTTAATTATTGTTTTCATTTTTGTTGTTTTAATGAAATATTCTGAAATATCCTTTGGTCTTGTTTTTGTATTTCCAGTCATTAGAATTAACTTTCTTTTCTTTTTCTTTCTATTTTCAGCAGATCAAATGTGACAATGTGACAGAATCAGAATCCACAGACTGAACTTTATATATGACAATGTGAAAGTTGTAACCATCAGAGAAAATGGTTTGAGAATTTAACACAGACACGGCACATTAAAGGCAAGAGAAGCAGAGGAAAGAAACATCGAACTAACTCAACAACTTTGAGAAAATGAATGAAGAAAAAAGTATAACAATAAAGAAAGATTGTAAATGGGCAATTATTGGTGGAAGCAACAAATGAAAGAAAACTCTATAGAACTATGATTACTAATATCTTGTAGGACTATGGCTCAGAGAAAGAGAGAAGGAGAAAGAGAGAATTAGTCCCTTCACAAAAAAAGACATGAGTTTGGAATTTGTTCAATGAAGCATAAACAGTGCCAAGTATTCAACATGCTAGAACTGATGTTTCAAATGTTTTAAGATTTAAAGATGGTCTTTGATAAAACTTGTCTAGGTATCAGTTTTTCAAATGGTATTAAAATAGATACAATAGATTTATGTACATATTCATGTTTCAGGTTTGTTATGTTGTGCTCATCTGAAAGGATGATGCGTGCCTTTTTATCTTTTTATATATGCTCTTCTAAGCCTGATTTCATGGTTTCACTTGAGTCTTTAAAAAACATTGCCTTTTTTTTTTACTGTTTTTCACCCAATACAAAGCCCATGAGCTACTCAAGGCAGAGTGTAACTGAATGAGGTTATTTAAAGTAGATAATAGCTGACTGGAGACTTGGGATTTTAGATATTGGGGGAGCCCCCTCTCAGGAGTTTATTGCACAAAGTAGCAGTCCTTGGGAAGAAGCTATCCAAACAAAACTTCCATCTTATCAATGGAATATGAAGGGAATCAAAATGGCTGATGTTAGCTGTGAAGTCATGAGCTGGTAGAACTAACGAATGTAGTTTGCCAGAACACTTGCCACAGAAAAAGTTATACAATTGTTTTCTACAGTTTATTCTTTACCACGGTTTTAATGGATGTGAAGCAGCTTTTGGTAATAATTTCTCTTCAGCTTTACAGTTCAAGCTTTCTTTTTCTTGGGGTGTGGATAGCAAAATTGTTTTTCCCATAATATCTAATCAATGATCAAAATTAATAATACTTGGAGGAATATAAATGATTTATGTTTAGTTTTAATTTAAAAATTAAACTATTTCTCTAGTATTTCTCCTTTTTATACAATATCAGCAAGATTATTAATACTTTCAAAACGTTTTACAATAAAGACTCAAACTTAAAACGGTCTGTTGGCATTGGCTTAGATTTCCTCAGTAAATATTCAGTTTAATTCAAGGTGATGAACAAACACAGTTCACCTCCCATGTTTATAAAATGTAGACTGTCAGAACAACTGAACCAGGAGACAGTATGGCCATGATTTATTTATAAGGTAAGTTTCATTACTTACATGCTTGGTGAGAAAGGTTCTTAGAAAGAAAAAAAAACTAGATAAAAAATATACAAACAAAAAGGAAGCAAAATCAGTGAAAAAAAATGGCTTGTGTGCAGCCATCTTGAAACAGTGAGGAATTTCTATAAGAATGAAAAAGGCAGCCTAAAAAATACCAATGTAATCTGCTAAAATAACTGATAAAAACTGGCAAACAGGCAAAAATATATATTAAGAAAGTTGGTTCACGGTGTCATGCTAAGCAATTTTTCTTTTCAGAGTCTATCTTACATATCTATAAGTGTACCATTTGGCTATGCTTAGAATATTGCAGCCAAATATGGTCTGGTGCTCCTACTATATATTTAGAAATTCTTGATAAAACCCAAAAAAGAATCAGCAATATTATTGGTCCTGATGTTGTATTTCGGCTTCAGTCACTTTCTCACCACTATAAAGTTGTCTCTCTATGCCTTCTCGATAAATACTCACATGGCAACTGTTCGGATGAGCTCTTTGCTATGGGCCCTAGAATTTATGAATTTAAGTGCAGTACTAGACTGGCAACAAGATCTCACCAATTTACAATTAAGTTCGTTAGATACAACTGTAAGTTCTATGCTAATAGTTTTTTTTCTTGTACATCTCTTCCAGTTCCATGCTTTCCAATCAAATTTAATCTTCTAAAATTTAAATGCAATATCAATCACTTTCTAATTTTCTCCTGATAACACATATTTTGTTCTTGCTCCTTAGAAAAGTTTCTGTTTTCTAATTTTTCTGCACCCAGTAACCCCTTTGTGTCATAGGGGCTTTAGTGCCTTGCTTGTGGTGAAATCGATTAAGTATATATATATTTGCATGCATGTGTATTGGTCATTTTTATATGCCACATTCCTTGTAAAGTAGTAGATTGTGCCTTTCCGCAGCTGTCTCTTGTTACTTGAAATAATGTGTGATACTTATTGTCTTTGCTCTGCTATCCATTCGCACAAACTTGTTAAGTAAGTGATCATGGCTCTCTACAATTTCCTTTCTTTTGTTTTTCTAAGTAACTGTTGTGCCTTTACTATTTCTCTTTGTCCTTGCCCGGTCCATGGTACCCTTGGCAATCATCAATAGAACCTCATCTTTGTCTCTTCGTTAATTGTAAAGAGATTGTCCAGCATCCACTGACATTTGGAAAATAGATATTACATAGCAGTTCAGCATTTTTTTCTTTGTTTCTAAGTACATTTCTTATATATTAATACTTTACTTAGTTTCACAGAAAAATTATATATTTACACATATATATCTATATATATATATATATATATATATATATATATATATATATATATATAGATAGATAGATAGATAGATAGATATATTAATTTTAGGATATTACACCGAAAACATGTCAAAATCGCTACACATGTATCAATGCATCTCATCAGGCAATTGTAAATTGCTGTTGAATGAATGATTTATTTAGAGTTAAAAGCAAAATACAACCACTTTTTACAAAAAAAGAAATAAAAACAGGGGGTTATAAGTTTTATGGGCTTTATTCTGATCAACTAATCAAATACAACCTATGTTAAATTTAAACTAAGTGAAGAAGCAAAATTTTTTTTTAAATTTAGAAATGGGTCATGACCCATAGATTGGCAGCTAACGACAGCCAGACATAAACAGATACATAAATAGATATATAAATTATACAAACTAGACAATGCCATTACCTAACAAATAAAAATGCGGTGAAGAGGTAATTTAGCAAAAATGCTAAAGAAATTATGTTTCATGAGTTTCCTACATAAATTTTTTTTATAGTTGATAAATAAATAACTTCTTTAAGAAACTAGTAAATAATATAAATGTATAGAATTATTTGGTAAATTAATATGCAAAATTAAATTAAATGTTACAAACGTTGGATTTGTACTCTTTTTGTTCTCATCTTACCTGGATATGTGTGTGTGTGTGTGTGTAGCATGACAAAAAGCAAAAATATTTAATGGCAGGTAATCGATTCATAAAATACAAAAATAATCTTCGGTTGGTAATCAAATGACAAAATACAAATATATCATATGGTGGGTAAGTGAATAGTGAATCCTATGTGATACTTTTCATCCTTCAAAAAGACATTTTCAGATTAAATACTGTTTTTATTGATGGGATCATATATATATACATACATGCATATATATATTTCAGGGCAGAGAACAGAGTACAAACTAACAAGATGTTGAAAATGCAGGGACATTTAACTTTAAATTCAGATTTTAAATTTCTTGTATTCAACTTGTCTAGATGCACCATGTTCTTCTTTATATGCCTTGTCCCCTCAAAACAAGGGCGATCATGGCTCTCCACAACTTTCTGTTCCTTGTAGCTCTTAATAATCTTTATATTTCTGTCATTTCTCTTAAATCCTGTTACTGAAGCTCATTAATTATGTCATGTGCTGTTTCCCTCTGTCTCTCTTGCCCTCAATCTGTACTGTGAGTATCAGAATTTCCAAGCCCTCTTTCCTTATGTGCCCCAAAAATCTCAACTGACTCTTCTTGGTATTAAGTATTAGTTTCCTTTTTCTTTACATTTTCTCCAAAACTTTGTCATTACTCACATGTTTGCTCAATGGTATCCTCAGCATCCTTCTGTAGAATGATATTTCTATTGCTTCAAGTCTCCTCTTCATCTTTGAGAAGATTGTGTAGCACTCACTGCAATAGAGGAGGACAGATATCATGTAACAGTTTTGTACATTTTTCCTTATGTCTAACAAAATGTTTCTATTTCTTAGTACTCTGCTGCTTTTGTCTTTGTTTTTATCACTGTTGCTTTTAAATATTTGACATTGTAATCACAGTCATTTTGCTAAGAAAAGTGGTATTCTGGATGTAGACTTACTATGGAAAAATCAGAAAATACTGCACTTCCTATACTTGTTTGCATTGATAAATTACTTTTCCATTTAATTCAAGCTACATTATGGTCAGACTTATTACAATGAACAACAAATTCACTGAACATATTATTTTATAAAAGATTCCTTTTATGTTTATATGAAATGGCTACATGCTTAAGTTATGTATTTCTTGGAAAATTTTTAACATCATTTTGTAAATTCCTGCTTAGGTTTTAAGTTGTTATTTGTTTTGTTTTGTATTAATTTAAACTTGTTTTTTAAGTAGTTGCAACAAATTTTATATTAAGTTTAGATAAATTCTTATCAATTGACTTTCACCATTTTGAATGCACAACAAAATTATATGCAAACAAAAATAATGTTTCAAGAAATATGAATCAAATAAAATTTTGTTTTTTTTTTAAAGAGAATTTGTGTTACATTTTTAAAATATTGGCTTTTTCATGAGATGGATCAAAAAAATTACAAGCAATGCAAAGATTTAACCTGTTTTAAGTCCTGGTGCTCTCTGGAATAGTGCGTATGTAAATATCATGTGACAAAACTCATACATTAGGAATCTGAGGAAGGGCAGCTGTACCCAAAGCATACTTTAAAAGTCTGGGACAATTGTTTAAAATTAATACTTTCTACTCTCAGTTTTGTACACTCTGATATCCATCTTAAGAGATTATTACTTGCATTTTTGACGTCCTTTTTGAATTGATATTAGAAATTATATATCCTGTCTTTTACGCTCTCTGAGTTTTTAGTTTATAGCATTTCAATTAATATATTTTCTAATAGGCTGCTTTTATAGTTTTATGATTGTTCTTGGTGGCAATTTTTGCACTGTAAAAAAGAATGTGAGAAAATTTAATCAAACATTCGAAAGAATGTATCCAGCATTTCAATGATTCCTGTCTGAAAACACTCTAAAGATGTTTTATATAAGAATCATGTCCTCCTTCAATATTTTCACCCAGCAGATGTCCTCATTCTCACACAATGCCAGGAATGGCAATCGACAAAATTGCCTCATTTTATATGCAGCCCAGGATTAGCAACTAATCCAAGATAATCTTAAATGTCTGCCATAGCCATTAATCAGCACTTCTACCTGCTTTGGAATATTTTTCTGCTTGCAGACAATGTGGCCAGCTTAATGCAACTACTTCCAAAAGAAACAGGTAGTTGGCTGGTCCCACCATTTTTAGCATTCCAAGCAGATATTATCCATTATGAATGTCTTTTAATGAGATCTGTGTTGAGAGTTGTAGATTAACAGATAAAGGGAATTTATTTCTTTGCCAGGGAACTTATTTCTTTACTTTGTTTGCCTTGGTTGTCAGTGTTCCTGTTCGGAAAATGAATGATATCAAAATATTAGGTTGGAAAGAAAATCCTGTCACATTTTTAGCATAAACATTTTGAGACTGCTTTTTTCAATACTAGCATTGAAATAATCCTTCATTTTTATGTTTTAATACTTTTTATGTCTTTGAAGATTATTTAATATCAGAGCTTTTAAATTTTATGATGATTGTAGACTTGTAAAATGAATTTAGATGAGAATCATATCAGACTATATGAATTAAAAAAGTGCTCTTTAGTAATGGAAGCAGCAAGAAATACTCATTCTGTTTATGGAAATTAAGTTCTGTGTCTGCATATGTTAATGATTGTTAGGCCAATTTTGATCAGAACATTTTTTCTCAAAGATTCCTTCAATCTGAACAACCAAGTTCTGCAATATTAAGCTTCTGTAAACTGTAGTTCAGAAAAAACTCCTAAGGAAACTTCATGGGAAATAGCAAAACAGTTTAATACAAGTCACTCTTTGGTCATAACCCATGAACTCGGAAAGTCACTCTTTGGTCATAAACCACAAACTCAGAAAGACTCTTTGGTCATAGACCACAAACTCTTTGGTAATAGAACATGAACTCAGAAAATCACTCTTTGGTAATAGATCATAAACTCAGAAAGTCACTCTTTGGTCATAGACCATGAACTCAGAAAAGTTTCTAAGCCTGGTTAATGAATCCTTGATTTTCTACTTTGTTCTCAGTTTAACGAAAGAGTTGCCCTTTGCTACTGAACCTTTTTCCCTAGTAGAACTAAGCAGAACTATTTTGCCTGTGATAATAAGTGGGGTTTCTATAATCCAATAAGAATGACAATGATTAGCATCCACTGAATAATTGGAATCCCTTCCCAAACTAGAACTAAAAAATTACATTATGCTGTGTTTGGTGGGGTGGCGGGTAGGATGAATTTTGTCTGTCATGGAGTGCTAAACCAAAATAAAGCAGTTAATGTAGGGAAGTATATTGCCACCAAGTGGAAGTATATCACAAAATCTTGCATAAAAAGTGTCCATCATTAGTTAATTGTAAAAATGTATTGCACTTACATGATAATCAAACATTGTATACTGGCTTTGTTACTCAGATAAAAAGTTTTTCCTCATCCTCCTTACTCTCCTGACCTTGCTCTATCTGACTCTCATCTTTCAAATTATTTCAGTATATTTTTATATGGAAAATAGTTTATTAATTGTGAAGAGACTAACATTGATATTGAGTGGTTTCTTTGTTTCAAAACCTAAAGAATTTTACTTAAGAAATTATCAAACAGATGGGATTATGTCATCGATAATGAAGTGTGGGAATATTATCTTGATTAAATATATCAATTAAGAGCAAAGCTGCATTTGTTTCTTTTCCATCTTTAAATGCAACAGGACTTTTTCTTTCCAGCTTCAATAGCTTAGTACTGTTATTCATTTACAAAGATCATTCAAATAGGCAGTTCTGAAATGAATGAGCCACCACTATCATTCACCACCCTGAATGTGTTTTAATTTTACTAGGCCTACATTTGAGGGATACTGATATCAACGGTTAAGAGCTTTAAGATAAAGATTTTTTTTTTTAAAAGTCGGGAAAAGAAATAAAGCAAAAGATGAATGATATCAAGGAGCTGTCATGTGTGACTCTTGACATGGTGTTTAAATAGATAATATATTTATATGATATCAATTATTGAAAAGAAATATTAACTTATATAAATATATATGATAACGATATATAAATTTTTATATATCAAGAACAGATTTGAAAGAAAAGATGTATGACAAATTGGGAAAAGTTTTTGTGATACATTAGGACTCCATCAGACTCGTTCTTACGGTGTTTCATCATTCTGGGCAGATTTTATGTTATTACCATATATATATATATATATATATATATATATATATATATATATGAACTATCATGTTAATATTTCTTTTTGATAATGGTGGACAATCCTGGGGTCACATTATGCAGTGGTATTGTTCATCTTTCTATCCCTTTTCTGGATATCTCAGTTCCAGTGGCTTGGATTGAGGAATTGGAGAGCCAAGTTTGAATTCCATTCGAATCCATTACATTCACTTATGTGCTAATACCCTTGGAAAAGGTATGAATCCTCTTCTTCTCCACCCAACTATGGATAAATAGCAGGACAGACAGGGTTCTATAGCCTTGGATAGCAACTGGTCTACTGCAGAAAGAAATGGCAACCTACTGCAGGAAAAAAACTGCCTCCAAGTTTTTGTTCACCTCTTCTGTGGCCAGGTATTGGACTCACAACTCTTTGGGTCAAGTCATTGGATTATTTCAGTGAATGTTTTTATCCACTGGGCGATGTGTCCAGAGCATAAAATGGCCAAAACGTTGTGAATGTGACAATACAGATGAAGAAAACAGTCTGAAGAAAGTAATTAGTGTAGTTATAATACCTCATCTCAGAAATATAGACAAAATTAAATTAATAGCTATGTCAGTCTAATTTTAGCACAATCCTATATCCAAAACAAATATATCAAGATTGTACCATATAATGTAAAATATGTGACAGTATCAAAATTTATCTCTCCTCCCCTCTCTCTCTCTCTCTCTCTCATTAAATTCAGGTGCAAAAATCTTTGGGGGATTTTAATGCCCACTACATTAAGTGACATCATCATTCTAATACTACTGATGTTGCTTGTATTCAAAGTTTTAATTTTTATGTTGTTCAATGTCTCAGTCTAATATTTGACTTTCCTATTTATTTCCCTTATAATTCTAGTCAACATGTTTCTTCACTTGATTTGTTCCTTGATTTTAATTGGTTTGTTCATTTCCCCCTCCTCCTCTCCTAATGCATTGCAACTGTTTTAAATTGACTCATGTATTAAGTGCAGACCCCCTTTTCACAAGACTTCTTTCTGTTACCAGATTGCTGATTAGGATTCATTTCACAATTTTATTTACAATGCTCCTTGGAATGAAATCTTTACTCTCCCTACTGGTAAATGCACCTCTGAAGTTTATTCTTCAATGAAAGTAGGCACTGAGGCTTTTGTACCTTCTCACAGATACCAGATAAAACCACATCCTTTATGGTTCACACCTGCTTTTTCAGCCACTATAGCCCACAAGAATCACAAGAATTCCAGCTATACCAATGTGATATCACTGATTATGAATGGACAATATTTTGTCCATTCATAAGTGCAAACATGTCCTGAAAAGGACTAAGATATTTGTTTACTAATAGAGTTAAGCACTGTATAGCCTCTGACAAGTTTGATTCTCATGACTATTGGTGGCTCTGTTAAGAGTGTGTTAAAACTGTGAAAGCACTTAATTCCTCCTCCTCTTCTAATCAATTTGAAGTCCTATCATCTGCTAATAAAGCTTCTCTTCCAATTCTCTTCTCAACTCGTCGGTAGTATCTTTGCCCGACTTTCCACTTAGAACTGAGTCTGTACTGCATGAAATTCATCTATGGTTTTCACTATCATCCCCAAACTTGATTTCCTCAGAGCATGTGGACTTGACAGCATCCCTGCAATTTTCCTTTGAAAAGAACTATGTTTTTGAATTGGTTGTTGTACTCTCCAATAGAAACCTTGCTTTTTCTTGCTTTCCAGTTTGTTGGAAATCCTCCCCTGTAGTTTGTGTTTTTCTGATCCTTTGAACTCCTAACCCTAACACTAATCTCTTTTTAGCAAAGTACTAGATGACCTAATCAACTCTGAGTTGGTTATGCATCTCACTTAGCAGAGTTTTCTTTCAGATAAACAATATGGTTTTCATTTCTTTAGGTTAACCACCGATATATTGATGGTTATTGCTGAAAGAGATTGTCAACATTTAGATTCGAATGATCAAATTTGGACTGCTGCTTTGAATATCTTGAAGGCATTTTACAGGATTTTGGTATGTTGGTCTTCTTCACAAGTTGAATGGTTATGGTGTTTTGGGCTGAATTTTTGTTTTGATTCAATCTTTCTTATCAAATCACAGAAATGAAATTGCCGTTCTATATTTCTGACATGAGGTATTGTAACTATGGGGGAAAAGCTTTTGTTCACCTTCCATGAGTTCAATACCTGACCACAGCAGAGTGGAACCAAAACATGGAGAATTAATTTACTAAATGGAAATAACTGAAAACCGAGATACCCAGAAGAGGCATGGTACATGGAACTAGAACAATCCACCCCAGTATATGAAATAAAGGGTTTAGTTGGAAATTCCAATGTATATCACCTGAAGAAGGCGGGAGGGTACAATGGCTGAAACATTGTAAATATGACAATAAAAATGAGAACAGCAATCCAAACAATGTAAATAGTGTAAATAATCATGTAATGAAAGTCGTCTTGAATAGACACACTGATAGTACTTTCTGTGTTAAAGTGGATTTATATGATATTTATTCTTGAACCTACCGAGTTCCTTATTTTCATCAACAAACTTGACAATTTTATCCCTTCTTGACTCTATATCTATGTTGATGACAAAGTTATTTACTTCTGTCAAAATAGTAAGTCTGATTGGTTCAATAAAATCAAAATAGCAGCTGTTCTCAAAAATGACTTTCAATCTGTTGTTAACTGTAATCAGTTTTCAAACAAATTTTTCAACAGCAGTATGCCCCAGTTCTTTAATAGAAATTCAGTTCTCCAAGGCTTATTTCTTGGTCTGACTGTCTTTCTGCTTTATATTAATGATTTGTCTCAGAGCATACCCTGATCTTTAGTGAATATCTATGCATCTATTCTACAATGTTATATGGATGCACCTCCAAAAACCACTGATGACCAGAGCCTAGCAGCTGATCTCTCCTCTGAACTAGCTCCAACATCTCAATGTGGAAAAACTGGTTAAATACTTCAAAACCCAAACTCATAATAGTCCCTGAATTTTTGACTTTAGTGATCTCTCAAGGTACCCTTATCTTGAACACTGATTGGGAGATAAACTTACTACAGACCTCAAGTTGAACTCATACCAGGTGTAACAGTAAGATTTTTCAAATCGTATAACAGCAAAACTGTCCAATTGTTAGATTAAGCTTTGAACTATTGTATCTTAGAAATGATTAAAGATATCTTACTGGAATTCTCCGAGGTTTTTATAACACTGTTGGACTCTACTTTGAGCAATAAGAATGTATAATTACTCTCTAAGCTTAACAGAAGAATCGTGATGAAATCAATCAAAAATGAAAATGACATGTTCATCATTAATTAATCATAGCTAAGGATCAGAGGCTCATGAAGGACAGAAATTAAATTCAAATATATATATATATATATATATATATATATATATATTATTCCAGGATCATTTTCCAACTTATTCTTTGCCCTCTCTAACCTTCTAACTTTCTGTCCTGGAGTAACAAGGTGCCTCACATGTTTTACATATAATTTCATTTTCAAGTCTTTTTTTACTGCTCTTTGGACTATCATAGCTGAAACTCTTCCCTCATGCCAAATGTCTTATGGATCGAGTTGGATCTTTTCTAATTGATCTCTTTAGATCTAAGTTGAAATAATGATCCTTCTTCCTGTTGTGACCTCCTGATCCAGTTCTCCTCTCTACTATTTCCTCTTTTTTAAACTTATGCACAGTTCTCTTGACAGTTCTGGAATGGACTTTGAAAATGGAAGCCATAGTATGAATGTTGGTGCCATTACTGAAAGCCTAAATGATCTTTTTCTTCTCACCATTGCTCAGTTAGGAAAACAGTGGATCTGACAAAAAACTATTTTAATCTTCTCTCTTTTTAGCTGAATAACTCAAAGGATTTTTCAGTGATTCTTATGATAAATGGTGTCAAGATGGCTGTCTTATCCGAAAACCTGGAAAAAAGAAACTCACTTTATTAGTTTTTATATATTAAACATTTTGTGGAATGGATAATTATGCTGTAACATGATTTGGACAATTCTGATGTTACACCCAGTATATACGACCCAGCACAGGTGCTGGAAAAATGGTCATTTCCCTGTACATCTCTAGTAAGTACCCAACTCATCCTGCTTTACAAAAGCCTGACAGACTGAAAATGGAATGTTTTCATATGTGGGATGGAGCTGCACAATCTTCATTCTTCAGTCTTGATAGAGTTTAAAAGTATTTGCCCAGCCTATGGGTGATGAATTATGAATTTTCCAGAGATGAAACATTGCAAGAATCTTGCTGCCAAGCTACATTCATTAGTTCCACCAGTCCAGTAATCGTCACAGCTAACAGTTGCCATGCCATGTACACTGAATCAAACTATTCTCCTCATTCATTTCATATTCCATTTGTAAGAAAGAAATTTAAAGGGTTTTTCCCACAAATTACTATATATATATATACATATATATATATATATATATATATATATATATGTGCCACACACAAGGTCCCAAATGGTTCTCTGCAGGTTTTGAATTCAGAGTTGTCCTTCTCCTAGACCAGTTACCATCCAAGGTTATAGAACCTAGTCTCTCCTGCTATTTACCCATAGCTGGAGGGAGAAGAAGAGGATTCATACCTTTCCCAAGGGTATTAGCATGTAAGTGAAATGTAACAGATTCAACCAGAATTCAAACTTTCTGATTTGTCAATCCAAGCTACTAACCATAACTCCAACATACACCAGGTCTCTGTATTTGGACCTTCAATCACTATAATTAAATCTCATGTGCTGTTGTTGGGCTATTGGTTCCTAGGAACTGATCTGCTTCACACTTATATGTCAAATTCAACGGGAGAGTTGAGTATATATTTATATATATATATATATATATATATATATATATATATATAGATTGTAATCATTTCACCCCAAGAAAGGCAAGAATGCCACTAGTACACAGTGGGGGTTACAAGGAGTGAAAGAGAAAACTGAGTATAGGGAGAATTGAGGAAAGGACAAAAGATGAACAGGAATCAAGATAAGAGAAGATATATACATATATATATATATATATATATATATATATATATATATATAGATATAGATATAGATATAGATATATATATATGAATTTATAATCATTTTTTTAGAATATGATTCCATCGCAACACAGAAATTACTATGTTTCAAAACTGGTCATCCGTATTCAAGTTTAATTTCAATATTAAACCTTAACTGTTGGATGGCTGTTTCATCTTCAAGCAATGTTTGGAATAACTAAGCAACAAAATGTTTTACTCATTTATAGTTTCGAAATGGTGGTGTTATCTGGGGTTAGATTTTCATTATCGAGGGGTCTCTGCTTTGATGAAAGTAGGAGTGTTTGTTATATGTCAAGTTTTGGGAGGTGTCTAAGGTTGGGTTGGGTTTTTTTGTCTGGCTACAATGGCTAATTTTATCAAGCTCTATTGTTTTTTTTTATAACTATCTACTAAAACTCTCACTGACTGATGTTCTAGCTACAGTTATTTTTGGTGTTTTTTTATTTGTTTTTGTTTTGTTGATGATTTCTTAAAAGAGTGATAAGATTATGACTGGGTTGTATTTTTAAACCTATTGTTTTAATTGAATTTGTTAATAGATTTATATGGTATTTTATAATTTTTATATGGTATTGTGGAAATTTTTTTTTTTTTTCATCTATTTATAAAATGCTAATTATTTAAGGTGAATGTTGTCTGCAAAAACTGTTATTTCATTTCTTTGATTTAATAAATTTTTGTTTTTTAGAAACTTGATAATGTGTAGTTTATCATGTAGGTATAAAGGGCATGGGTCATCCCAGGTTCTACAAGTTCCTGTTCTATTTATAATTTTCCATTTTACTGCTGGTGTTTTATTTGTTTCTTTTAAATGCCAAAAATATTAAGATAGGGATGTCTGATTTTCTGTTTTTATTGAAGGAGCTATGGTGTAGTCTCCACCTTATTTTAAATTCTTTTTTTGTGGATCCTATATATATCTTTTCAATACTTGGATTCTCAGTGGATGAGATTTTGCATTGGTATACCACAGATTCTATGCTGCATTTAGTATTCATAATTTTTCATTATTTTTGTCTAATTTTAATTTAGGATCTTTATTTATTTGATTTTAGCATGCATGTTTTTTCAGTATTTTATTATTATGTTTTTTTTATAATTGTTTCTAGATCTTCAGTACAGATATAGCTTAATTTTATGGTGTCTTTATTAAAGATCTTGCTAAGCTTGCTGTTAGTAGGAAAATGCTTTTCAATTAAAGCTAGGAATTTTTGTTCTATCTTATTACTAACCATTTGGTTGATGGTAGGGGATAGCAAATGATGTTTCTTTTTCTGTTTTTCCTCTTATTTGTACTATCATTTTTTATATAATTGATGTTTGGGTGTTTGTAGCCACTATATTTTAGAGTTTGTTTGCAAAAATTTCTGTGTTTATAGAATATTTCTTCAGTTGCAAAATTCATACTAATTCTTTTCTGTATTGATGAGGGTATGTGCTTAATTATGGATAGAGTATGGTTTGACCTGGGGTGTACATACAAGGGACTAGTATTAGGTTTTCTGTAAGGTAGGTATATGTTATTCATTAAGTCTAATGTTATATCAAGGGAGTTTACCATTTTCAATTTTGTGTTGAGTGTAGTTTTTAAATTTAGGTTTCTGAATTCGCTATAGATTATCTTTCTAATTTATCTGTTTTAAAATTAGTGGAACTCCTCATTACCATGTGGCCATGATCTCTGTATAGCCTGATGTCTTTAATGTCTAATTCATGGAGTGCAGTTAGGTTGTATAATATAAATAGACACTGCAGAGTCTAATGACCCCACTGTGATGTCAAAATGGTCCTCAGAGTTGTTAATCCATTGTCCCCATTATGAATGAGGACAGATTTTTTTTGCATTGAGAATTACATTTTTTTCTTCTTCTGTTAGGTTTGAATATATAGTAGCAAACTCTAGAGCAGACATGAATACATCTCTTGATATTGACTAGTAGTAATCCTCAATATCAAACTGTATTAGGGTGCAATTTGGCTTGTTGTTAATACTGATGGACCATTTGGTGACCTCTTTGGTATTTATCCAGAGTGTTAATGCTTTCTAGAATTTTTTTGCTGATTTTACTGATATTAGGTCAGGTTGGGTTTATTATTCTAGTAGTAGGTTTTTCCTTGAAATTCAGTTTGTGGTACTTAATAGTGATGTAGCATTCCTTTTCTGCAAGTTTGCCTACTCTTTCAATTATCTTTAATTTATCAGTGATGTTTTTACTGGAACTGTTTATATTCTCTACTATATTTACAATTTATAATTTAGGCTCTACTTCTCTACTGAACACAGTTTTTTAAAAATAAAATACAAAAATACTAAAGAATTTATGATCATCAATCTAACAGTTCTTTCCTATTATTTCAATATATATATACACACACATATACATACATATATATATATATATATACATATATATATATATATATACATATATATACATATATATATATATATATATATATATATATATATATATATATATATATATATACATGTATATATATAGATACATACATACATATATATATATATATATATATATGTATGTATGTATGTGTGTGTGTGTATATATATGTATGGTATGAGATGACAATTAGTAAAAATCTTATTTTTTTGCCGACGTGTTTCGTCTTCCAACTTTTTCAAAGCAAAAATAAAATTGAAATGATTTTGTTGTTATAGTTAGATTACAAAATTCAAAAAGAGAATTTTTTTAATTTTAAAAAAGACAATATTTCCAATTGTCATCTCATACCAATTTCTCTTGTATTGATCAGGGAATTTAACTATATTGACGACATGGAAAAAAAAAAACCTAAGTATGAAGGAAATTTACATAAACCAGAAAAGAGGCTTACACAGAAGTGTCTCTCTTTTAAAAGACAATAAATACAGTAAAATCGACCTTGCCAAACAAAACGCTCCTCTGTCGCTCAATCAGTAAAAGCACGCCAGGCTATATGGCAGTTTCGTATAGGATACAGTTTCAATTCCTGTTGGAAGGTGCATATTTTCTTTGAAAATTTCTCAGACATTCAGGCCAGTAAATGTCGTTAATACTGTTTATTATAAAACAGAGCATTTACTTAAATATTTGTATCTATAAAAAGAATGTATAAACATAAAATTGTCTTAAAATAATTGTCGGACTTTGTCCATTTCATAAGATATATATATATATATATATATATATATATATATATATATATATATATATATATATATATATATACACACATATATATATATTGTATATGGGAAAAATTCTCAGAATTAATCTGTATAAAGATTACGTATAAAGGGAAAAAGACAATAAGAAAACTGTATGTGGTTTTAACCAACTCATTTTGTCACATTTTACAATAAAAATGAAAGGAATTTATTTGAACAAAGTATCTACAAACAAAAAAAAATGTTGTTATTTACTAGAAGAATTTAAAAACACTCATATATATTCATTGGGTCAACTGAAAAATTACACCATTGACCCAATGAATATATATGAGCATTTTTAAATTCTAAAACTACATACAGTTTTCCTGTTGTCTTTTTTCCTTTATACAGATATATATATATTTTTAATTTTTTTAATAGATTTTTTATTTGATATTATTTTTATCACTTTTCAGTTGCTATACTTGTTTTTTTGCTTTTCTTTTTTCTTTAAACAAGGAAATCTATACTGGTTTTTATTAATTTTACTGTTTAAAGAAAATAAATAAAAAACACAAATACCAACTCAAATATGTGTCCCCACTAAAATTAACATTTATAGCAATAAGAAATATATGATGCAATAAGGAATGAGTGGGAAAACATTTATAGATTTAACATGTTTCACTTTTATTTTAGCTTCATTAGAATTGTTTGCAAATTAATTATGGAGGTAAATGTTTTGATATTTCGAATTCTGTGCTGTTTGATTTTATTGGTCAGCTAGATTTCACCTGTTTATGCCGTGTGGCCTTAATGGCTGTATATGTGCATGTGCATTTTCTACTGAGCATTTTCTGTGTTGGTCTCATCATGTTTGTAGTGAAGATGGTAGCAAGTAGAAATTGGAAATTATGTATTTATGTGCGTGAATGAAATTTCAAATGGGGTCTGCATTAGCTACTAAGACAATTTGTGTTAATAACTTTAGAGTAAATGTCATTGTCATTTATATTTATATCTGTTTGATTTAATTTAATTTTATTATCATTATTATTATCATTATTATTATTATTATTGTATATGTTGATTTATTATTTATAAATTCTTATGGGCATCGGGTGATATTTGATGTGTGCTAATGAAGGGTGTTTTCATATGTTTTTCAGTTGTGTAGTATGGCAGTGAATGCTAGACAATCGCCTTAAAAATGAAGAAGAGACTTGAAACAACAGAAATGTGCCTGTACAGAAAGATACTGAGGATGCCATGGACTGAACAACAAGGAAATGAAAACAAAGAGGAAACTTATACTTAACATCAGGAAGAGGCAGTTGAAATTTCTGGGAAGGAGGCTTTGAAAATCTGATACTCAGAGGGCAAACTGAGAGAAAGAGGGAAAGAGGAAAGCAATGCGTTACATACTTGATGGGTTTGAGTAAATGGTTAGCAGAACAGGGTCTGGGAGAAATAACAAAAAGACATGACTTATTAAGAGCTACAAGGGATAGGAAGATATGGAGAGCCATGATCGCCTATGTCCTGAATGGACATGGCATATAAAAGAAGGTGAACATGATCGAATTATGGAAGTGAAGGTGTAAAATAAATAAGTGTGCGTGTGTGTGTGTGTGTGCTGTACAAATTTGTCATTAAATAAAATACTCCTTTAGAACTCCAGCTTAGAAGCTCATATTCAAAATTCATTTATTGAGTTCATCATTGATAGTTACCCTGCCAATAAAAAAAATGACTGTGTCGGAAAGAGTTAAGTGTGTCTTTTCAATGATTACACAATCCAAAATATCAAAAACAACACATCCTTTGCTTACTTTATGAACAGGTGCCTATAAAGTAGAAGAAACAATGTTATCATTCCTAGACTTGTTTTTTTTTGTTTCTTAGATGCCAATGCTTAAACTCTGTGAATAAGTGGAATGTGCCAGATTAAGGAATGATGGTTTATTTTTTTGAATATCCTAATTGTGGCAGAGAAATTGGTGCACCTGTTAGATAATATTTAGAGATTTGATTTGGGTAAATGCTGAAACAAGTCAGCATTTTATCAAAAGAATTCTCCTATGATAAAGATGGTTAATTTTCTAAGAGTGGAAAGGTATACCTAATCAGATATTATTTATATTAAATTGTTATAATGCTTGTTAGCTCACAAATATCTTCAAAGACAAAATAATATATGAGGGCATCTAAGACAACAAAGATTAGCTATTATTATGAGTAATATACATATGTGCAAGTAATACTTCACACATGCATGCACACATGAATACACACACAC
>OZ010598.1:92908770-92911270 GCA_963932145.1 Acanthosepion lycidas | reverse complement strand
TACTTTGTTACTTTTACAATAAATACTGTACATGTTTTATGGCTTGGAAATATTCAGTGACAACAGCAGCAATTGTTGTAAATAACAGAAAAATAATAAAATAAAAATTGTTGATTTTGATATTTAATCTTGTTTTAAAAGCTGTTCTTCTGATGTTTAACAATCTAGGAATTATAGAGTTTTTCTTATTTATATGGAGAAAGAAATATATCATTAGGTAGGACCTCATAAAAGTAGAGTTTCAGTTTGAAAATAATTCAAAAAGTAATAGAAATTCCTTTAATGTTCTTTGCTATCAGTTTTTCAAATCTTTATAAATATATATATATATATATATATATCATTTATATCATTTATATCTCGGTTGATTTATAGAAAACCCCTAACCATCCAGTAAATAGCAGACATAAAAAGAAATAATTATTCTACTAAAATTGCAGACAGTCATTTTTACTCCAAGATAAAAAATAAATTAAATTACTTACAAATAGAAGAAAAAGTGAAATCTTTGATGTATTTAAATTTTGAACAAAACAACTTCCTTAATTGTTACAAGCAAAAACAAACAAAAAACAAAATTAAGGAAATAAAATATTCTTCTTTATAAAGGATTTTATGCCTTCTCTTCATTTTATAGAATTTTTTGAAAAGATTCAAATGGAAACGACAAGTAACTTAACTAGTGAGCATATGCAAAGTGACTGCAGAAATATTATTAGGTTGGTGCAAAAATAATGACGTAATAATGTCGTTTTTTGACGTATTTTTTAACGTCAAAAAACGACATTATTATGTCATTATTTTTGCACCAACCTAATACTTAGGATATTATGGATATTGTTCATATCTTGCGGGTGGGGACACGGCATATCAAAGAAGAAAAAATCAAATAAAACTATCTTTACATTATTCGGACTATCCTCCTCATCTTTGTTGCCATATTTATTACAACGTTTCGGCTGCTGTACACTCCAGCCTTCTTCAGGTGGTTGGAATGTCGAACAGAATCCTCAAGGACACATGGCACAGTGGATAAAGGCATTGGTTAGATCCAGTGACAGGACCCAAAGAGCGTGAGTTCAATACCCAGTTAAGGCACTGGAGAACTTGGAGAAGGTAATTAACAGGAGATAATTGATAACTGAAATCCATTAAACATGGCACATGGAACTAGAACAGTCTACCTCAGTAAGTGAAATAAAGGGTTTAGTTCGACATTCCAACCACCTGAAGAAGGCTGGTGCGTACAACGCTCGAAACGTTGTAATAAATATGGTGACAAAGATGCAGATGATAGTCCAAATAATGTAAATAATGTCCATAATACCTCATCTCAGAAATATAGACAGATACAAAACTCTCTTGTCCCTAGACTCTTTTATTTCTTTTTTATTTTGTTTGTTTAATCATTTTGAAGTTTTTTGTGTACATAAAGCAATAAATTGGTAGAGATATCACTGTCTTTAATAATTGCTCTGATGATCACCAAATATTAATTAAAACATTCACTAGCCATGTCTAATTCATCAATTTCTGATTAGCTCCATACATTTTGTTATTTGAAGTCAGATTCATTATGTCTTAGAATCATTATGTCTTAGAATCATTATGTCTTAGAATCATTATGTCTTAGAATCATTATATACATTTATTGACAGAATTATTCACCCCAACCCACTGAATATTTGCATATTTTCTAAGAAATGTGAATATTTGTAAGTACTTATTGAATTTACCATAAATAGTTGATTCCATATTTAGTTTTGAATAATTTGTGAAATTTTTAGAAGTTTCAATCTCATACTTATAGATTTTTCTAAAAATTGGTGCAGTCCAAAATTATTTGCTCCTCCCCTTATGAAAATTATGAAATAATATTGCTCTATGTCAATTATAACATATTTTTTTTCTTAATTTGCTATTTAATACAAACACCCTTTGAAAATGGAATAGTATTGACCTTATTCTGTAATAGTCTATGAGGTAATAAAGAAGACAATATGTGAGTGTCATGTATCACAATAAATCATTCATTTTGCAACCATGGCAAATACAGCTGAAGAAGCTCCAAATGAAGAGAGTTAATGTGTACAAACAAGATGATGGATATACAACACTTTCTAAGCATTTAAATGTTCCTAGATTGACAATTCGAAGATTTGAAAAACTGATAGCAAAGAACATTATCAAAAAGTACAAAACTCATTGTGTTGAGAATAAATTAAGGACTGGAAGAAAATGGTTAATTTCTGAGAGAATGGAAAGGAAAATTGTTAGAAATGTCTAAAAAAAATCCTCACTTAACAACAAAGGACATTGTCAGTGATGTAAATACATCCGGGTTGAATGTATCGACAAAGACAGTAACTAAATGCTTTCATCGAGCAGGGACTTCAAGCTTGTTATCCAAGGAAAACTACCTTGCTTAAGGCTGTACAAAGGCTGTAGAAATGTCTTAAAGAATCCTCAATGACAAAGGACATTGTTAATCATGTAAAGA
>OZ010598.1:92873770-92903770 GCA_963932145.1 Acanthosepion lycidas | reverse complement strand
TTAAGTTTCTAAATAATAAAACTCTATTAGACAATAGACATGAGTTAACGGTTTTTTGCCGACATCATCAAATTTATGCATTGAATAATTAGCTTAAAAACAAACATACAATAAAATAACTTTTATAATCCATAGGCCAAATAAATAGTTTAAATACCCTACAAAAAAGATAACCCTTTATGAAGTCATCAAAAAACAAATGTTATGGCAGTTTTTATATACACAAACCCCTTTCACAAAGAAATAAAATATAATAAATAAATAAATCTCCATAGACACGTAAACCAGACCAGGCGAAAACATCTTCCGTTTTAAATTTAGACACCCCCACCTTACCCTGACTTGACATCTATGAAAGTAACTCTATGCTGATACAAATTATTAACACCCAACACCCCTACCTATTTAAACAATTTGCCCTAGCTGCTACCATGGAAATTTTGATTTCAATTATGAATATGCTATTAAAACACGTAAATTTCAGAAATAAGTTATTCCCAAAAGAATTTTGCTTGAAGATGGAACAGAGCTTACTTTAATTCAATTTAATTCAAATAATTATATTGAATTTTTTGGCCCTTGTTTTGAAACATGAGACCTTTTATGTAGTGTGTTGGAATCATATTTTTAAATAAATAATTATATATATATATATATATATATATATATATATATATATATATAATTAAGTAATGAAAATGATGAAATCTGGAGAGATCAATGAAAAATCAGAGCAATTAATTCAATGAAAAGAGACATCTTTAAGGGTCCATTGGTTATAATTTATTTCCCCAGAAAATTTCTTTTTCTATGACTCATCAGACTACACTTCTAAGGGTTAAAAATGAATTTACATTTACATATTAAAATTGTCTGTTTTCCTTGAATATATATATATATATATATATATATATATATATATATATATATATATATATATATATATATATATTATAGAGAGAATTACTTAGCTATAAATATCAATTTTGATGTTGTTTCCATCACTTCGAACTTACTCGGTATTGTAAATTCTTCAAGGGGTCTGCTGTTTGAACAATTTTATTTCCAGTTTTTTTCAATTTTTTAATCCAATATATATCCACACACACATTCATGAATGTTTGCTTTTGTTTATATGTTCATTTGTAAGTGTCATAATATATATATTTAATTTATTTGTTTCACCGTTATTTTTAATGGATACTCATATTTGAGTAGATGCTCTGTTTATACATATGTGCATGTGTGCCTATGTGTGTATGTGTGGGTTTGTGTGAAATATTGAATTTGCGTCTTTCTCAACAACATTAGTACATTAGTGAATGCAGTAGATTTGGGCAAAGTTGCACCAGGTATCCTCCCCAAAAATGTACTAACTCTTTACATGACAATAAATGCAGTGTTTATTGACTTGCAAACAAGATTGATGGTTTAAATTAAATACTAAATTAAATTAAATTAAATCCATGTTTATAAATATTCAATCTCAATAATGCTGACCAATGATTTCGACAGCATTACAAAGCATTTCATCTGTAACTATGAGACATTATCTTACAATTTCCTCTTTCAGTTCATTGATTGTTGATGGTTTTTGTGCAGTAAACCTCATCTTTGTGGTGAGCAAACTGTCTTTTAAATTGTCTTTGCACTTCTTTGATGTTTTCATGCTTCCAGTAACAATTTATGACAAATTATTTTTCTTCAAAGCTTAGTCATAATCCTGCCATTATTAGGGTGAATTGGATTTAAAAAAATCAAAAAAAATCCTTAAGTTATAGGAAATCAAAAAGTGAGTGCATTTTATTTGGAAATCCTTGATATAAATATTCAGACAGACATTTATTCCATGTAGATACAAGTACAATGGCTGGTGTTGAGAAAGGAAGATGATATTTTGTCAGTTTTTCAAATAGATAAGAATTGATAAAGTTCAAATTAAGTATTAAAATAGTTTGACTAAAAGACCAATTCCACAATTCTTAGGTCATCATGAAATCTCTCAGGTTCCATGTAGGCCCTTATCTCTATCTATATCCTTATATCTAGATATTTGTAAAAGTTAACTTCTGTTCTTGGCTCACAATAACCCTTTCCCACTTCACCAACAAAAGTCCCTGATGATGTGACTATATTATATGGTTTCTGATATTGTGACTATATTGTCTCTGATGTTGTGACTATATTATATGGTCCCTGATGTCATGACTATATTATATAGTTTCTGATGTGACTATATTATATGGTCGCTGATGTTGTGACTATATTATTTGGTCTCTGATGTTGTGACTTGTGTCTCATTTACTAGCCATTGTCCAACAGGAGTTGCTTTCTATCGACAGATAGATAAAGAGATATGCGCAGGCATCATGCATGTAAATCTTGACTTGTAGATGCAGTAGATATTTACTGGGTAGCAAAATGATAAATGATTTAATGGATGTTCCAGATGTTTCCACAACATTTTTGTGTTATTTCTCTGTTTGAAATGCAAAATTGCTAGTTCTTTCCTTGCTTCAAAGATTTTGGAAATCTGTATCTGGTATATATTTTTGTTTTTTCTTTTTGGTGTGACAGAACATTCCCAGCACTTTTTCTGTCTTCTAACCTATTTATCTATGTCGATCTGTCATCTGTTTCTTGCACAACAAAACCATCCAAATTCTTCATCAAAATTTTACTAAATAATGTCTGCCAGTCAAAAGAAATTCAACAAGGAAAAATTCACAAAATAGTCAAAACATCAGAGATTGTATAGCATAGTCACAACATCAGAGCCTTCGTAATATAGTCACGACATCAGAGATTACATAAAATAGTCACTTTAGAGACTTTGTGGCATAGTCACAACACCAGAGATTATATAACATAGTCACAACATCAGAGACTTCATGACATAGTCACATCATCAGAGACTATATAATATAGTCACAATACCAGAGACTATATAACAGTTGCAACATCAGAGACTTCATAACATAGTCACAACATCAGAGACTACATAAAATAGTCACAGAAGTGACTTTGTAACGTAGTCACAACATCAGAAGCTATATAAGATAATCACATCAAATACTATATAACATAGTCACATCAGAGACTTCATAAGATAGTCACAACATCAGAGACTTCATAGCATAGTCACATCATCAGGGACTATATAAAATATTCACATCAAAGACTTCAGAATATAGTCACCACATGAGACTATATAATATAGGTGACACATCAGAGGCTATATAAGATAGTCACAAATTCAGAGACTATATAAGAGAGTCACAACATCAGAGACAATGTAAAATACTGACATCAGAGACTTCATAAAATAGTGACAACATCAGAGACTATATAACATAATCACTACATCAGAGACTATATAATATAATCACATCACAGACCATATAATATAGTCACAATATTAGAGACTTCATAAGACATCAGAGACAATAGCAATGTGGAATAAAGTGTTTATGAATTTGGTAACATATAATTATGAGTTCAATCCCTATGCTGGGCAGTATATACTTGGATGCAGTGGAATAAAGTGGGCAATAATTGAACAGTATTGAAAATAACTAAGTGAGATAAACCTAGATATTGGCAGTTGAACAAGAACAGTCTACTATGTGTAGATTAAATAAAGTGTTCAGTTTAGAATTTCCTGTAGATTACCTGCATTGACATATGCCTGATGAAGGCTGGACAACACAATGACCAAAATATTGGGATAACAACAACAAAGATAATGACAATAATGTCTACACTTTAGACAGGAAATATCAAAGACCTCGTAACATGGTTACAATATCAGGGACTTTGTAACACGGTCACATCATCGGAATATAAAAGAAATTGTACTAGGCAAAGTATTTATTTTTTAAATGCCATATTAATTGAAGACATATGAAAAGAAACTTTTCTGGCCATTACTTATCTGTTATGTCAAACTGTTCATTGAGAATGTGGATCTTTCCATGTATTGGACCTAAGATGGAAAAAAGACAATCATGCTGTCTATTCTCTTTTTGTGTAAAGAGGAAGTGATGTAGCTCATTACTGATTGGTCGCTTGTGATTTCCAGATCAGCAGTGGCAGCGAATGTGTCCATTTGTTGTGTGCTTGGTGGATTTTTGCTTAAGATCGCCTGCCGGAATAATACTATTTCAGTAGGGTCTCTTGGGCAAACAAGTATGATGTTAGAAGACCCAAAACTTGTCATGACCGCAAGTCATAACATCACTAACAAGGCAATCCTGTGCACTCATTGCAGTCTTTTCATAACAAACAAAGATTCATAAGAGACAGATCCAATTTTTCATAAGAGAACATAACCTTTCACATGACACTGTCATAAACTCACACACATAAAAAAAATGCAATTTTGGATAAGGAGTCAAAAAATAGCTAACTTCCCAACAAAACTTTGTAAGACGCTGTTACTGACTTTTACACATATATATTCTTCTTATTACATTCTGTAGATTTCTTCTTCTCTATTCTCTTTCTTCAATAATTATTGTGCAGCATATTTCTTGTGATGCTTATGTTTAAATACAAAAAATATATAGATATATTTTTACCACCAATATTTTCTTTCTTATTTATTTCTTTCATCACCATCAGTTATCATTCTTGATAAGTGAGATTTGAAGTTAAGAATTCAACACCTTTCATTCCCTGTGGACTCAATGCAAATGAAAAAGAACATTTTCATTTTAATGGACACTAAAAGGCCTTAACTCCATGCATTCTCACAAATCTTTTTCAAGAAGACACAGAAGTACAAACATTTAGTATTTTCATCAGGAAAGCAGAAATTATATAGATTTATTGCTTTTTTTTATTTCCTGTTTTACTGAATCTATAATAATGTTTGTCTATATGATGGAAATGTATATTTTGTGAGGAGGGAATTTGAATAACTTAAGTCAACTCATAATGAGTTTTTATTTATGAGTAAACAGAATTTTCTTTGAAATAAATTCTAATTGCTACATAATTTTATCATAAATAATTGAACAGTTCAAAGACAAAATATATGAATTATTAACTCAATTTCTGTTTTGGGGATTTTTATCATTTTTAATGATATGACTTTTTCTGTAAGTTTTGAGGTATGAATAAGAATCTGAAGTAAAAACTGCACAAAAATATTTTAAAACCGTGTAATATTACAACAACGCTAAGTAGAAGATTATGAAGCTTTATTTGAGTGCTGAAAAAGTTCATTTTATTATAGTGAATGGTTACAAGTGAGACCAGGGCTGGGCTGTGGTTATTTTATTACTACAAACCACAAATTTAAAAAAACTGCAATCGATTTTAAACTGCAAATTAAAATATTAAGTAGAATACATAATAATAATAAAAAACATAATTTCTTGGCTACATGCTGGAAACCAAAGTGTATATCTCGATTCACATTTCAATAAACTGCTTTCAGTAATTCAAAAAAGAGATTATTAAAATCTCTGGAACACATAATAAGGAAAGATGGCCTAGAAAATTTAAAACTCACAAGACCTAATGATGGCAAGCACAGTCTGTAATCTACTGAATTAGTTTGTGTAAATGGATAGCAGAAGAAAGATAAAGAAGGGTGTTAAGAAATGAAAATGAAAACTAAGCAAAGTATTAAAAGAGAGGAAAATGTCCTTGTAAACAACAAAAAGAGTACTGAACTGCTACATAATATCAATCATCCTATATGACATTGAATGCTGGACAATTTCCATGTAGATGAAGAGGTAATTTGAAACAAGAGAAATGTGGTTCTACAAAAGGATGATGAGAATAACATCAACTGAACATGCAATGAGTAGTAAAGAAAATAGGGACAACAATGGAACTGATAATGAGGAAAGTTGGCTGGGAGAATTTGAAACTCACAAGATATAGTAAAGGCAAGAAAAGCAGGGAAAAACAGCAAGCAACTTACTTAATAAGTTTGTGCAAATGAATGATCAAAAAGAACAAACACTCACGGTAATAATAACCATTTCCTTATAAGGAAACATTCAGCATTCATTGACCAAACACCCAGTGTTACTTTCAGTGGAAATTTATAATATCATTCTCTTCAAACAATTTTTCAGGAAAATAAGTTTCTCAAATCCACTGTTATCACTCTTTCCAATAATGATGGAAGTTTCCTTTCTAACTTTTTGTTTTGAAGTATTTTGATTATATCATTATTTCTCTTCAAGTTGTACTCTCCATTTTAATTTTTGCTGCTGTTAGAAGTCCTCAACTGATTTATTTTCTGATATTTGGTACAATTCTTTGTGATTCTGTAGTGCTAGAACACAAGATTTGAAGACGGTTGTTCCTCAATAAAACTTACAAGCTTCATTCACTTGAAGGTATTTTTAACCATTGATCCGAGAAAGTGGTTATATATAGCTGATAGTTTCAGATATTTATCAATGATTTTAGCACCAGGAATGACATCCATATGAAAGTCTCAATCAGATGAGGCTATTTAAGAACATGGCACAAGGTTTTAGGTTAATGTTTTTGGTTTTGTTGCAAAATGTGGTCTTGTATGAAACAACCCCAACTGCATCTTATTCTATGTTTAATTTCCTGATCTCTTATGCTAAATTTTTTATAACTAGTATCTGTCTATATTTCTGAGATGAGATTATGTACACTTTTTCATCATTTGGACTATTGTACTACTTCAGGTGATTGGAATGTCGAAATGAACCCTTTATTCCACCCACTGGGGTAATTCTTAAGGGCACATGACACAGTGGATAAAGGTGTTGGTTAGATCCAGTAACGGGACCCAAAGAATTGTGAGTTCAATACCTGGTTAAGGAAGTGGAGAAATTGGAGAGGGGAATTAACAGGAGATAACTAATAACTGACATTCAGTAGACATGGCATGTGGAACTAGAACAGTCTACCCCAATGAGCAAAATAAAGGGTTCAGTTTGACATTCAAATCACCTGAAGAAGGACAATAGTCCAAATAATGAAACAGTGTACAAGAAGGCCAGAGTGTACAATGGTCAAAACTTTGTGATAAATATGGCAACAAAGATGAGGACAATAGTCCAAATAAGGTCAATAGTGTTTTTATAACTAATCTATATATAAGGTATTTAAAGTGTTTAGTAGTTACTAATTTCTTATTGTGAATTTTTCCAATAGATTCAGTGTTGGTGCCATCACTTTTTCCATTCCAATTCCAGGTCATTGTTTCAGTTTTGGAAAGGTTTATCTTGAGTTTTATTTCTTAAAACACTTGATAGACGATGAAGGGATGGTGAAGAGTTACAAGTTACCAACAAAAGATGGGAAGTTGTGGAGAGCCAAAAAATGTAAAATTAGCCTTTTTATTAGAACTGTTTAGAAATAATCAATTTCATAGCATCTGGCTCAAAAACTTTATGATAAGACTGAAAGTTAAAATTTTTAATGTTTATTCCAATATTAGGGTTAAACAATTGTTGGAAGATGCTTACATGTTTACGTAACTATTAGTTACCATTATGTTTCAGGAATCAACACTTTGGAGAGTAAATATTTACGACCTCCTGGAAAATATATCCCACAAACAATATTAGCAGACTCAATGCAAGTCAAAGTAAAAAACTAATTGCAGAAAACAATAAATACAAAACACATGATGATGCAAGTATTAACAAAAGGAATTATATGTGACGAAAGGAAAGACAAAACATGAAACAAGCTATAATAAGAAGGTTCTTGTTTGTGTGTGCCTGTGTGTGTGTGTCTGTGCATGTGTGTATGTGCATGTGTGTATGTGCATGTGTGCACATGTGTCTTTGTCTTTGTATGCGTGTGTGCAGCGTGTGTGTGTCTGTGTGTGTGTATGTGTGTGCGTGTAACAAGTGTGGGTGAGAGAGTACAAAAGTCAAGAGAGAAAACTATAAAAATGAATGTGCTACAGTCAGGACACTCTACTCATATACTATTATATCATTAAGCCAGAGTTGAAAAGCTGTAAAAAAGGCTAGGGAGAGAAATGCACACCTTTTTATAGGCTTAAGGAGTGCCCCCTGGTGACAGTTTTTTTTTGGTAAAGTCAAGTGGGATAATTTACACAATGTTAAGGAAAATCTTTTCTTTAAAATTTAATATTTTAAATTTATATTTTAAATTTTCAGACCTGTTTTCTTTTTTTTCATTTTATGCGGAGCTTAAAAGGTTTTTGTTCATTAACTACAATTCCATTGTATAAGAAGAACATTGCCAATTACAACTGTTCTCTGAGTGGTATTAACTTTATACTATTCATTACAAGATTGTCAACTAAAAGGGAAATTATCATTTGATACAAAGACATAGTCCTCCTTTTTGTCTTCCAATGAGTAATATTTCTGTTTACGAGCAACCAAAACGTTAACATAGAGTCAAAGAGGATTACTTTGTATTTTTTTGTATTTTCTTTTTTTTTAGAAATTTTTTGCAACCTGTTAACACATGTTGAAATTCTCTCAGTATTTAGTATTGTTGAAGCTATCACTAACATTTCATTCAATTTTGCAAACCAACTGATGAAATTTGAAGAAGTTGATTTGTTTAGAAAAAAGACTGACAAAAATCCTAATTCGTGGTTTAATAATTTCTTTAATTTAATTTTATTTTAAAGGACTTCATGATAAACAATATTCTTTAAGAAACTTTTTGTTTCCTTTAACTTTTTAACAGCAAAGAATAAAGACTTAATTATTACTCTGGAGCATGCAACATAAACTGGTTATGCATAAATATTTCCTTCTGAAGCCAAATTCCAACCTTTTGAACTGTTTGACTTTGTGATTTGTTTATAGATCTTGCAAATGCATGGCAAACTGGAAACTGGTTTCTTGTGTGTATAAAAACTTAAAGAAAAGATATGCAAGAAACAATATTGCATTTTTATTGAATAAGTACTTGTCGTTTTAATCATTAAATTGTTTTTAAAATAGTGGGAGTATTTTGTATGTTAAATAATAAAACTTTTAATTTTTCCAAAAAAATGAATGAAAATTTATTGTACTAAGCTACCCACCATAGTAAATCCAACTCTTACCTGTTTGCACTTCTCCCCCAAAATTTTGATTGGTCAATGTATGGCTATTTTAGAGGGTGTGACTTATATACGGACTAACAGAAGTCACAGAATTTTATATATAGATTAATTCACCCAATACAAGGCCCAAGGACCACTCAAGGTAGAGGGTAACTGAGTGAAGGGAGAGAGAATTAATAGAGTATTATGAGTACAAGTAAGATAGATATCGGTTGACTCTGGATTTAAAGAGACCAAGATTGTAGTTATCAGGGAAGCATTTTCTCGATATTGTTCCAAGAAGTAACAGCTCTGGGGAAGATGTAGTCTGAGTGGAAGTTCCTTTTTGTCAAAGGAACACAAAAGGAATGTAGATAGTTTGTCACTGTGAACATGGCATATGGGTCCTAGCAATGAAGCTCTGAGCTGGTGACATTAAGAAACGTAACTTGTCTGCTATAGTAAAATCAATAGAGTAGTGAGAATCTAGCAACATTTTGCCTGTGGGAAAAGGGTTGCATGGCAGGAGAATAATTCATCCCTGACAAGGTCACATAAGTGCTTTTGAATTCTGTCGATGCTGGACAGTAAGGATTGTGTAGCACCAACCCTGATATAGCAATGATACTCTATTCTTGGTTTGATTTAACTCTTGTATAGATAAATCATGGCAGCAAGAGTTCGGTATTTTTTGGAGTTCTTTCAATATTTAGTTTATTTTTCTTTGGTTTTTCATCTTCATTAACCCTTCTTTTATTTACCTCTACCTTGAAGAGTCAGAACAAAAATGGTAATATCATTACAGCTTGGCAGAATTCTACAGCATTCTGTGGAATTGGTAGCAAGTAAATATGTTTATTCAGACAACTTTCCTTTGATTTTTATGTAAGGAAAAACAAAACTGAAAAAAGAAATAAAATGCTGTCTTTGGGGAAACCAAACAGGCTTTTACTCAATGCATTATGCACCCTATATCAGGGTTTAATTAAGAACACAGACTTATTGGTTAAGGAAAGAATAAAGAAACAAGGAAGAGTGCTTTGAAAATATCAGAGGACACAGGTCTTAGAATGTTTTTATAAGAAAGGAAATGGAAGGAGTGGTGAAGGAAGTGTTACTTGGGGTCATTCTTTGTTGTTTTTCAGGTTTAAAAAGAAATCGAGACACACCGTGAAAAGAGGAAGATGTGTCAGTTGACGGAAATATGACAAAAGGAGAAGGAATGAAAGAGAAAAATGAGAGATAAGAAAAAAGGGTAGCGTAGTATAAATGGAGACAGAAAAAAGAGAAAGCAAGAGAATAAATGAGGGTGGGAAATGAGTGAGAGAGGGAGAGAAATATAAAACCAATAAAGCTTTCAAAAAACAAAAAAAAAAAAAACTTTAGTACAAAACTGAAGCTGACGTCAAAATTGCTATTTTATGATAATATACTTCCAAGGTGAATTTTTTCTTCATTTTTATATCATTTCTAACAGCCATAATTTTGGTATAGCAGATGTTTATATATATATATATATATATATATATATATATATATATATATAATCTATTTGAAAATTATACCATGAACATGTTATAAAATCACTACAAAAATACACCATCACTTGATAAGACACCAGAAGTGTTGAAACGAAATGGCTATTTTTGTAGGGATATTATCTAAACTGTAATTGTTAAAAACTACAATTAAAACAATATTTTAAAATAATTACAATTTTTAATATGGATCTACATAAATTAAGTTACCTCCCTTAAATAGCAGTAAAATTTTTCAAATTGTACAGCATATATACTCACATTTTCATAAATTACATGAATATTTTGTCTTAGCAATTTACCCCTGAAGATGATTTTGGATAAGATTGAAACTTGGCAAAATAAAGAATAATTACAGTATTTTTCTTGATCACTTTTGTACAAAGAATAAGAAATTGATATGTGAACTTGAGATGATAAATAGACATAATATATCAAAATTATTCAACCAAACAGTTGAATGAAGACATGCTACCTATATATATATATATATATATATATATATATATATATATATATATATATATATAAAAAGTCTGTGAAAACTGTTCAAATGTTGTATATATTTGAGTGCTTTATCAAGAAATTTTTTTTCAACTGAATATATAGATTTTTATATATGTGTGTCTGCAATGGTGGGAATAATTTTTATTTTCCAAATCCTACCCAAAACTTTCAATCTTTCTTCCAAGATCATCTTCAGGAGTGAATTACAAAGACAAACTTATTGTAAGTGTGATAAAAAGTATGATCCCAAATCTGAATGTTGATTGGTGATCAGTTGATTTTTAGAGGCATTATGGGTTATTTAATACTAAAGACTAAATATTTTGAACACAATTTTATGGCACGAACTAAATATATTTTGAATGCAATTGTATGCCTTCAACTACAGATAAAATGTATTGTTGGTCATTTTGATATAAAATGTATTGTTGGTAATTTTACTATAAATAAGTATTGTTGGTAAATTTTGTATAAAAATGTATTTTTATACTTTCATAATGTTTTGTTTAGCAGTTCACTATTTGATCATAGCTGGGACCCTAATAAGTGCAACCATGCTGGGGCAGGGAACAACAGCAATTAAGAGGTGATTCCATGCTCCTCAAAACCTCCAATCTCTTGATCAGTGGCCTTGCTGCCAGATAGAATTTATCGTCATTGACAGGACTCTTAATGTTGGTTCACAACTTCTCTATATGTAGGATAACAAAGAAAGATCTGATATGATTGGTCCAAAATAACAAGTGATTGGAATACAAGAACATGGTATACCCTACATGTAATCTACAGGTCCTTTAAAACCTTGATAACAGACAAATATCAAACCCGGTCTATGAAAATATTATCAAAGCACAGAAAGAAACTTCAGAAGCAACAGTACCACTTAGAGAAAAATTTAGAAAGTGAATTCCTTGTGAGAATTCAAACAGCAGAAAAAACACTAAAAGAATGTTATCATGAAACTAACAGATATAGGACTGAAGAAACTGAGATGTACTTGCAAAATGATAAAGAAAAGAGAGCAAACAGATGGACTCTCCCATTGCAGTTCTGTTTCAAGCTGAAATGTTAGATGCTTGGTTGATTTTGTTTAGCAGATTATCAAACTCTATTGTTTACTTAATGATGAAATACAGATATTTTGTACATAATTTTATACATTTTGGGTAAAAAGTAAATTTTAAATATAGTTTTTAGATCATAAAATGCATTGCTGGTAATTTCAATACAAAGATGTTTTGTTAGAAATTTCAGTACCAAAATATATTGTTGATAATTTCTCTAACAAAATGTATTGGTGGGTAATTTCACTATAAATATTTACTGTTGATTTTTGATTGGGGGCTCACTATTTTCACATAGCTGGGACCCTAACTGGTGCTACCACCCCAGGTCAGGATGGAACTGGAATCAATGGCAATTAAGAGATGGTTCCTCACTCCTCAAAACCTCCAATCTCCTGAGCAGAGGTCTTACTTTTAGCATCATACCCAAGACAGTGAAATATTAGATAATCCAAATTTAGATGAATTCCTTATATTGGTAAAGGCCTGTGTTGAATCAGCAACACTTTTCAGAAGGGATAACAGAGAAAAGACTCACATCTCTAAGTAGCACTTCTGTTTTATTGACATGGATTTAACCTCTCTAGAATAATGTCAAAGCCTAAACACACATTTCATTTTCTCTGTAACTGTAAGATGTGGGCTATTATGGCTCTCCACAACTGCCTATTTTTGGTAGCTCTTACTAACATTTATCCTTTCATTATCACATCCACTCCCTGTTCTTATTTACACAAGTTTGTTATGTAGGTTACTTGCTGTTTTCCTCTATCCCTCTTGCTTTCAGTATGACCTACAAGTGTCAGATTCTCCAAGCCCTCCTTCCTCATTATGTGTCCTAGAAATTTCAGCTGTCTCTCTCTGATTCTAAGTAGATTTCAGGGTTTCTTTTTTCCTAGATTTTCACTCGACACGAAAAGCTAATCTACCCTATTTAATCCATAATGGATGGGGGATGGATTCATGCCTTTTCCAGCATCATTAGTGCTAATTAAATGAAACAACCAGAATTTAAACCCAGCAAGCCAATTCCATTTTTTATGCTGTGACCATTTATCATAACTGCACATCCATATACAGTGCTGCACAAAAGTAAATAAACCCCAAAGATAATATTTAAAATAATGATTTTTTTATGTTCATATATGATGGATTCTCCCGTCTATTTCGACGTATGAGGCCCTGACAAATATCCCTGTTTACGGTTCTTTGTACCTGCACACGCTCAGGCGAAGATGGCATTTGAGTCCAGCTAGAGACCTGCACACAAGGCCACAGTGGATGCAGGCGTGAGGGTTGAGAGAAAGCGTCGCTGGTATATTTGCATTCGTTTTTGTTCTAAGCCGAGTTTCCTTTAATTTGTGAATAGCAGCCGTGGAGAAATGTTTGATTCGCTGGTGACACATACTCTTCCCTAGCATCTCCATCATTAGCATTGAGCTCAAAATTTCTGCTATCGATCTGGACAGCTGCAAGCTTAGCTTTCAATTTGTCTTTGTAGCGAAGCCAAGGTCGTCCAACATTTCGGCTACCACCATCAAGCTGACTGTACATGAGCTGCTTTGGTATCCTACTATCGTCCATACAAACAACATAACCTGCCAAGCGAAGTTGTGATTGGATCAGAAAACTTTATATTCCACTGATGCCACGAAATGTAAACAAGTCTGCATTAGATACCCGGTCTTTAAGAGTAAAACCACAAATAGTACAAAGACATCTCTTGTGGAAGACGTCAAGTTGCTCAATTTGGTTACGATAGGGTGTCCATGACTCTGATGCATACAGTAGTGTGATAAGTATGACGGCTTTATACACTGCTATCTTTATTTTCAGGCTTATTCTTCGGTCTTTCCATAATCGGGTACTCAATTTTCCAAACGCACTACTAGCACGAGAGATTCTATTCACTATTTCATTATCGAGTGATGCACTTGAATTCACCACGCTACCGAGATATGTGAAGTTTTTCACATATTTCAAATTGCTTCCATCGACTCGGATAGGGGTTACTGGAAAATTGTGGGCTGGCTGATTTTGTTTCACACCGTGCACCTGCTTTGGTATAGGTCGGGGCTGATGTATGACTTCGGTTTTCTTTATGCTGATGGTTAGGCCAAAGGCTTTACATGCAGCAAAAAACCGATCAGCAAGAAGTTGAGCTTCCTCGAGAGAGGTTGCAACCAGTGCAGCATCATCTGCAAATAGCAAATCCCTGATGATTGTTCTACGAAGGAGCGTTTTTGCTTTGAAGCGCTGGTGATTGAATATTCCACCACTTGTACGGAATTGAAATTTTACTCCAGTAACAACATCTGAAAATGCGTGTTTCAATATAACAGAGAAGAATAGAGCAAGCAGAACCGGAGGCATAACACATCCTTGTTTGGTGCCATTGGTTACATTGAACTGTTCTGAAGAGTCCCCATTCGACACGAATGATGCTTTCATACCCTCATGAAAAGATATTATAACTTTTATCATGTTGTCTGGGATGCCAATTTTCTTCAATATCTTCCAAAGAGCTGTACGGTTCACAGTATCAAATGCCTTGGTAAAGTCAATAAACACCATGTACAACTCCTGATTTTTCTCGCGAGCTTTCTCAGATACTTGACGCAAAGAAAATATCACATCAATCGTTCCCCGAAGAGCGCGAAAACCACACTGCGATTCAGGATAGATTTCATCAACAACATGCTTAAGTAATCTGTTGAGTATAAGTCTGGCTAGAATTTTACCAGCAATTGAAAGAAGAGATATGCCGCGATGATTATCACAGACATTTCGAAGACCTTTGTTTTTGTAAAGGTGAAGGATGGAGGCATCCTTGAAGTCTTGGGGAACCTTCCCAGTTATCCAAATGGAAACAAAAAGAGCATGCAACTTTTTAGCTAACTTTTGGCCACCATTTTAAAACACTTCCGGTGGTATAGCATCGTTGCCAGGTGCCTTACCCATGGCTCTCTGTTTTATAGCGTCAAAGACTTCTTGTAGAGTCGGTAGCTCAGACAATTCTATTTTTTCAGGAAACTGATGAATTGACCAAATAACATCGTCATCCGTAACAGAGGAAGTGTTTAATACTGTCTCAAAATGTTCTTTCCAGCAGTTTAAAATATCACTTCTATCAGTCAATAAGGTTCCATCTTCCGCGGAAATAGGCGAAGCTCCAGATGGTTGAGGACCAAAACTTTCTTGATTCCCTCATAAAAGGCCTTTGTGTCTTTCCTATTGAATGCTGCTTGAATGGATTCTGCATGATCAGTCCACCATTTCTCTTTCATCTGTCGCAGTACTTTTTGCACTTGTGCTTTACAGGTCTTGTAAGCCTTCTTTTTCATTGCAGAATTTTTGTCATCAATCCATGCCTTGTGGGCCTGGTGCATTTTCTGGATTTGATCTGGCGCTTCAACATTCTGATCGTCGAACCAATCTTGATGCTTACGTATTGGCAAGCCTAACACTTCCATGGCAGTGGCGTGTGTGGCATCGCGTAGGGCTTTCCAGGATTTTTCAATGTCATCATTCACTTCCACGTTCTCTAGGTTTTCATCCAGCTTGTCGGATAATGCTATCTGTACTTCAGGATTCTTCAATGGCTTAACGTTAATACGTCTAGGGACAGCTGATTTCTGAATTCGCCGGCGATGAAGACAAAGAGAAGTTTTGCTGCGCAGCAGGGCATGGTCAGATAGGTAACAACTGGTATGAAATGAGCACGTTATCATGAAGTCGCGAATGTCGCGTTTCTTTGTGATAACATAATCAATCATATGCCAGTTATTTGAACGGGGGTGCATCCAAGTAGTTTTGTGGCATTTCTTCTGTTGAAATACTGTGTTGGTGATAGTGAGATTAAACTCCCTGCATAAGGAAAGGAGACGGAGACCATTATCATTCATTTTCCCAACTCCATGACGTCTCAAAACCCCTCCCCACGTTTGGGAATCAGCACCAACCCTTGCATTAAAATCCCCCATCAGAATGAGCTTATCCTTGTGGCGAATGCCACCGATCACTTCCCGTAACTGTTGATAAAAGTCGTCTTTCTCTTGATCGGGTCTACTCATTGTTGGTGCATAGCAACTTACAAGTGTTACGCGCGTCTCAAGCTCTAACTCAAGGGTTAGAGTCATGATACGATCTGACAGACCTTTGGACAGGGACTGCAATGAACGCGCAAGTTCTGATTTCACAGCAAAGCCTACTCCAGAGAGACGTGGCTCATCTGGACCTTTACCACTTGTGAAGAAAACGTAACCACCCTTCTCTTTCTTGAACTGAGCGATTCCAGGGAGACGAGTTTCACCAAGTCCTGCAATATCAATGTTGTACTTTGAAAGTTCAAGAGACACTAGAGCTGTTTTGCGTTCAGGCGCATCGTCATTGTCCTGGAGGGTGCGAACATTCCAAGACCCAAAAAGAAATTTCTTCATTGATCTTCGATTGTTTAGACTGCGATACTGGATACCCAGACAGCTGCAGTTAGCTGCCAAGGTGAATATGTGAGCAAGCAATGTTTAGGGCTCCTTTTATCGCCCCTTCCCCGGCATGGGGAAAGCAGTGCTGTCCCTGAAAAGGGCTGCTTTGTCATCGAAGGAGGACACGAACTGCACGATTGCTCACATGTTTGTGCAGAATGGCCATCATCCATCGACCGCCACCGTGTAGATATCCAGCTAAGGACTCCCAGTGATATCCTTCACCTGTCCCCGTCGCCTTCAACCATTCGCCAGTGGTCTCCTTGCATGTAGGACTACGTAAAACTAAGATTTAATGTTGTCAGAATACCCACACAAAAGGTTTGATTTAAGTGGTGAAAGCCCGTGTACAACCATCCACACTTTTTGGAGCGGTTGATAACACAAATTCGGTGCAAAAATTTGCCACAGAATAGGTGAACAACAGTCCTCAGGTTTTGTATCAGAGTTTTCCTTCTCCTAGATGCATGCCTTAACGAAGGCTAAGGGTGCATCACTCCGAGTGGTTTAAACGCGCCCCCAGACACCAACCTGGGTATTTCCATGTCCCGGCGCATAAATATAAATATATATATATATATATATATATATATATATATATATATATATATATATATATGAATATAGTGAACATAGAAGTCAGCACTTAGAGGCGATAGTCTGTTTCATGCTAGACGCAATCATCAGGCCATGAGTGCTGTTATTTTTCGCATCTATTTATATATACGGGGGAGTGGTGCATTGTGGGTAGTCTATTTTGGCGGTTATTTTACCGGAAGTCATTTAGTTGATTATTTATTTATTTGGGTTAAATTATTTTGCCTGTTTTTATTTATTTTTATTTTTTATTTTTATTTCTTATCTTATATATTTATTTATTTTATTTTTTTTATTATTAGTCGGTGTTATTATTAATGTAGTAAAAATTTGTTTATATCGCTTATTTAATAGTTTTGTTTTGGTTTGGGAAGACAATTAAAGCTATTTATTCAATTTTGGGGTTAATTGTTATAGTTTATTCTAACTATTATTTTGGCAGGAGCAGTTTCTAATAGGTTTATTACTTCATGTATTTATTTGGATTGATTATCTTTATTTGTTTTTTCTAACGGTTATTTTATCAGGATCGGTTTGTTAGTTTATTTATTTATTTATTTGGATGAATTTAGATTTATTTTAACTGCTTTTTATTATTTATTTATTATACTGTAAATTTTTATTTACACTTTTCGGTTTTTGATTTTTAAGTAACAGAGTATTTTTTTCTTTTTATCGTTATATAAGTGTTATAGATATTTTTTTTATATTGATTTTTATAATCTAATATTTTGGTCATAATGGTTTGCTAATTTGTTTATAATTTACTTTATTTATTTGGGTTCATTGATTTTATTTTTTATTTATTTATTCTATTTCATCTATTCTAATGGTGTGATTTGGTAATTTGTTTGGGTTAATTTATTTTGCTTATTTTATTGTCATTTTGTTTATTTGTTTTTATTTTATTTTATTATTTTCAGGTTTCAATTTTTAAGTAACATAGTAAAAATTTGTTTTCATATCTGCATTTTGAGATGAGCTCGGATCTTTTATTTAATAATTTATTTTGGTCTGGGAAGGTAATCATACCTATTTTTTCCTCAAGCAAAGTTTGCCTCCTAAAATAAAAAAAAAATTAAATAAAAAATAAAAATAAATAATAACAAGCAAAATAATTTAACCCAAATAAATAAACAAATAAAAGACTTCCAGTAAAATAACCGTCAAAATAGACTACCCACAATGCACTACTGACCCGTATATATATATATATATATATATATATATATATATATAGCTGAGAAAAATAACAGCACTCATGGCCTAACGATTGCGTCTAGCATGAACCAGACTGTCGCCTCTAAGTGTTGACTTCAATGTTCACTTTTATATTTACACACGCTCTATCTCTGATACTGAGCACTTTATCCCATAAATATATCCCATCTTAAGACTATATTTCTTCATATATATATATATATATATATATATATATATATATATATATATATATATAAATATATATATATATATATATATAGAACAATGGATTTTTTATTTATTAATCTGAGAAATTTTATTTCTTAAACATTATTTTTAATGGATACTCATATTTGTGGAGACGGTCTATTTATTTATTAAACAGTGTATTTTTTTAATTTTTGTCTACCGGCCTGAATATTCAAGAAATCGTATTAAGCAAAAATATGTATTCTTTTTCATGATTCAAACCTGTGTCTCTCTTGACAGAAGAAACTTTTGTTCACTATTCAACTTTGCTTGATCAATGAGGCGCTCTGTTGAGTTGGTCTAAACTACCAAACCAGGTCCAACAATGGTTTCTCCTCCTCCAAGATTGTAGAAGAAAATAAATAAATATACTATTTAATAAATAAATGGAGTGTTTACTCAAATATGAGTATCCACTAAAATAACATTTAACTGATAATATATGTATATATATATATATATATATATATATATATATATATATATATATATATATATATATTATTATTATTAGGTTGGTGCAAAAATAACAACGTAATAATGTCGTTTTTGACGTATTTTTAACGTAAAAAAACGACATTATTACGTCATTATTTTTGCACCAACCTAATAATTAAATGCTATATATATATATATATATATATATATATATATATATATAGCAACAACAATAAGTCCTTTATGCCAAATTCTTGATGACAATACTTTCAAATCCTGCATATACAGAGCTGAATATCAAGAGATAGCAATAATATGAGGTTAAAATTATCTGCACTTTTGCAATAATGTACAGTTCTGCACAAAGTAAGTGAACACCCTAAGATGATATTTAAAATAATTGTCCCTTTTTTTTACAGATAATCAACAAATCTTAAACTATACATTCATCAAGAGAAACCTTTATTAATTCAGTTATGAAGTTGGAATAAAAATATTAATTAAAAATTAAGACTTGTAAAAGTAAGTGACCTCTTACATTTACATCCTGTATATTTGTTTAAAATCTTTGCCTTTGCAAATAATTTTTTGTGCATGTTACACATCAAAATGACATAAGTTTGTTTTTTTAGTAAACTGTGTATACAGCTGTCAAACAATATAGCTAACTGTATATGCAAAAGTGTGCATTTAGAGACAGAAGCTTTAAAAAATTGCATTTGGTATGATGGTATGACAATCAAGAAGTTGCCATTTGTGAAAAATAACAGCAAAAGCAGGTAAAAATCTAGTTCAGCAAGCCCAGGCAAATACTGCCATGATTTGGTGGTCCTCTAATGCTCCCTGGCCAATGTCAGAATCAAATGTGTATACATCTACAGTGCAACAATATCTGAACAATGCCAATCTTCATGGCAGAATGCATACAAAAAGCCACTACTTACAAAATAGCACAAGCATGCTCGCTTCAGCTATGTCAAAGTTCATATCAATAAATTAGAAACATTTAACAAAAGTTTTATGGTTGGATGAAACCAAAAAGAGCTTTTTGGAAGGAACAATAGGTGGTATATCTGGTGTGCTTCTAATATGGCTTTTGAGGAGAAGAATTTGATAGCAACCATTAAACATGGGGGTGACAGCATTATGATTTTGGGGTTTGTTTTGTGGCAGCTGGAAGAGGCAAAATAGTATGTATCAAGGGCACAATGGACACTGCAAGATACCAACCAATTTTAAACGAAAGTATCTTGCCCTCATTTCAAAAGTTATGTTCAAATCAGGACTGGAACTTTCAACAGGACAATAATTTAAAGCATCAAAGCAAATCCACATAAGAATGAGTTTGTAAAAAACAATTTCAAGTCTTGGAATGACCTAGAGAAATTCCTGAAAATCTGTGATTTAAGTGAAAGGCAATGTATGCAAGAAACCCAGGTAATATCAAGCAATCGTGGAAGTTTTACCAAGAAGAATGGTAAAAAATCAGCACTCATTCCTGCCAGAAACTTAAAAATTATAGAAAAAGACTGGTTGACAGTGTAACCTCAAAAGAAGCAGTCACCAAATATTAAATATAAGCATTCACTTATTTATTAATATTTTTATTCCAGCTTAATAAAAATTTTTTGAAAGTGGTTGTAATTGATTTAATAAATGTTTTTCTTAATGAATGTATAGTTTAATTAAGATTTGTTGATTATCTGGAAAAAAGAGACAATTTTTGAAAATATTATCTTAGGGGTTCACTTACTTTTGCACTGCACTGTGTATGTTTATATATATATATATATATATATATATATATATATATATATATATATATATATATATATATATATATATTATAAATTAATTGACTTAAAATATGGTTTTTTTCGCTACACAGTTCTAACCATGTTTCAAAAATGGAAGCTAAAAGCCCCGAATTTAATTTTGTAATTAAATTAAAGACATTAGTTCTATTACAATTCATCCTCAAGCGAATTTTGGAGTAACTTTAAAAATTACTGGGTTTTAAATACACAGCTAAAACAAAATTCATGTTTCCAAGGATACAGATAAATCTATTTTGCTAGACTAGGAGTGTCTGGGTGTTCAATATGTCTATATTTTAATGTATCAGTTATTGTAACTTTTGGTAGTGGCTAGGGATGTATTTTTCAATGAAATCTAACATCCTTTAAAAGTGTGTCGTCTGGATTTTTTTTTTTTTTTTTTTTTTATAAATTTTATTGTTAACGGCTAAAATTCTTATGGCATTTTTTTCCTTCGTATATTTAAAGATTTTTGGGAGGTCTCTACGTCAGAATACTTTTTTTTTTTTTTAACTACGATTTGAAATATTTTTACTTTTAATTTTTAATGTACTATATTTCTTTCAAGAACAATTAAATGTAATTAGAATCCCTTACAGTTTGTAGAATTATTATCACATCAAGTATATTACGATTTTTAAAAATTTTATATTTGAATATTATTTAAGTAAAATTTCCATTTCTCTGATTTAGTAAACTCTATTTATTTATTTAATTACAATTTAAAAGAAGTTTAGGTTAAAATTCATTTTAATGAACTACAATTTTAATTACAACTTTAAAATATTTTCATTATTAGTTTTTATAGACTATAATTTCATTTAATAGAAGTGAATGTATTAGAATTACTTACAGTAAGTAAAATTATTTTACATTTATAGTACGATTTTTAAAAAATTTTTATATTTAAAAATTATTTAAGTAAAGAAAATTCTTACGGCAAAAATAGCTAATTCATTTCTCTGATTTAGTAAACTTTAGTTATTTATTTAATTACAATTTAAAAGTAGTTCAGGTTAGAATTCATTTTAATTAACTACAATTTTAATTACAACTTTAAAATATTTTCATTATTAGTTTTTATAGACTATATTTCATTTAATAGAAGTAAATGTATTAGGTTGGGCAAAAACAATGATGCAATAACACCACTCTTTGACGTTAAAAAACATGAATTTTATTTTAGCTGTGTATTTAAAACCCAGTAATTTTTAAAGTTACTCCAAAATTCGCTTGAGGATGAATTGAAATGGAACTAATGTCTTTAATTTAATTACAAAATTAAATTCGGGGCATTTAGCTTCTATTTTTGAAACCTGGTTAGAACTGTGTAGCGAAAAAAACCATATTTTAAGTCAATTAATTTATAATATTAATGCTCTGTAAATTTACATTGAGCACTATTTTGTAAAAAAAAAAATATCTATAAGAACACCAGATTATATATCTTACTGTTCTTTCTTTTTATTAATATACATATATATATATATATATATAATACATAAAAGGTTAATGGCCAGAGAAATAAACAGGGAAGTATATATATATACAGGGTGTGATGGATAAATTGTCTTCTAAACCATGCAAAAATGAAAATAAAACTGACATTTCATTTTAACAGATATATTTATCAAAATTACAAAAAAATATCTTCAAATACTGAACAGTAAATTTATTCAATAAATCATCATTGGCTTCAACCAAGGCCTACAGACAACTTCAGACAGACTACTTGTTTAAACTGGTGAATGCTGCTATAATTCTTGCCTTGAGTTCATCTTTGGTGTTACAAGGTGTTTTTTGGGTCTCTCATTCAACTGTGCCCCACACATAATAATCAAGGGGGTTGCAGTCTTGGGAGTTCGGTGGCAAGATGTAAGTGGTGATGTGGTTGCAGAAATTATCTGACAGCTATGACTGGGTTACCTTGCTTGTGTGGTATCCTGTTGCTAGATATAAAGGCTTCTAGCAGCCACCCTCTTGACCCAAAGGTAGCACTACCTCCTCAAAGCACTTGATGTAGGCTTCCTTGATGAATCTGAGATCCTCACCAACAAATTCAGGAGTTCTTTTCTGATCAAGATGATCAGAGAGAGTTTTTCAAGCTGCTATACTTTTGTAATCAAACTCATCCAACCATTTCAGAATCCTCTGCACTGTCCTCAGTTTGATACACAAAGACCCTGAATAGTTTGTAATCGAGCCTCCTTTGTGGAAACCAAGCAGTTTCTAAATTTCTGGCAGAGTGAATTGCATCATTGTGCTCTTTATCTCATGGACATTGCTCAATTGACACTTCTATATTGTGCAGGCAACAAAATCAATAATAAACAATAAGCAAGTGCAAAATTAAAAATATAAAATGGCGACAATTTACCCATCGCAAACTGGAATCCTTTTAACTAAAAGCAAGCAAGCATTCCACTTCATTTCAGCTTCATTTTGATTGGTTTCTCCTGGCCAATGAGTCGGAGTGGAGAACACATTGCATTGTGCTATCAGGCAGAACAAGTTAACTCTGAATGCTTTGATATCAAAACTTTTAACTTACCCACGCCTGCCTTTATCCTCAATGGATGGGGGAGGTGACCAACCAGCTTGATTTAATAGTCACGATTCAAGCAACTTTAACTGATGAATATTCAGATAGCACAGAACTTCCTATCTGAGTGACGACTTGTACAATATATAATAAAAAACAATACATATATACATACATACATATACATATATATATATATATATATATATATATATATATATATATATATATATATATATATATATATATATATATATATATATATATATATAAATGAAGAAATATAGTCTTAAAGTGTGATATTTATGGGATAAAGTGGTCAATAACAGAGATAGAGTGTGCGTAAATATAAAAGTGAACATAGAAGTCAACACTTAGAGGGGACAGGCTGTTTCATGCTATATGCAATCGTCAGGCCTGATGATTGCATCTAACATGAAACAGACTGTTGCCTCAAAGTGTTGACTTCTATGTTCACTTTTATATATATATATATATATATATATAGGTTCACAGATAAATACATACATTTATACATCCACATACTTATATATATATATATATATATAAAAGAATTACACTTATATGTGGTTCGCACACACATAAAAGCAAGCTCACACGTACATATGAAAATATATATATATATATATATATATATATATATATATATATATATATATATATATATATATGCATCTACAAGGAATATATATATATTTGTTGTGAGAGGGAAAATTATTTTTGTTAAATATAATTATGTACACACAGAAGCACACACACACATACACGTGTATATATATATATATATATATATATATATATATATATATATATTTTTATATATATATACCATTGTGGAAAGAATTATTTGCTCCCACTGAGTATTTGCATAATTTCTAAGGAAAGCAAATATTTGCAAGTATTTACTGAATTTACCATAAATAGTTGATTCCGTATTTAGTTTTGAATAATTTGTGAATGTTTTAAAAGTTTCATAGTTATAAATTTCACTAAAAATTGGTGCAGTCCAAAATTATTGGCTCCCCTCACCACCTTAAGCTCCGAATGAAGATATATATATATATATATATATATATATATAAACAGAGAGAGAGAGAGACAGTTTTTAGAAGTTTTAATGTTATATTCATACTAAAAATTGGTGCAGTCCAAAATTATTCACACCCACCACCTAACGGTAATTCTTAAATAATATTTCCCTATGGCAATTGTAATGATTTTTTTCTTAATTTGCCATTTAATACAAACTCCCTTTGAAAATGAAATAGTATTGATCTTATTCTTTAATAGTCTATAAGGTAATGAAGAAGACAATATGTGAGTGTCATGTATCACAATAACGAATTGGTTCTGCAACCATGGCGAAGACAGTTGAAGTTGAGAAGAAGCTCCAAATGAAGATAGTTGATGCATACAAACAAGATGATGGATATAACACATGCCACAAATTATGACAAAATACTTAGATGAACAGCAAAATTAAGATAATAGTATACCCCGCACAAAGTCCTTAACTAAAGCACATTGAATATTTGTTGACATATTTCAAGAAAAAGTAAGAGAAAGAAGTTCCTAATATGGAGGAACTAGAAGCTATTGTCAAGGAAGAATGGAGCAAAATGCCTATCAGTGTGTGTAATCGATATTGATTATTGCATCAATAATCAATCAATTGATTATTGATGCAAGAGGGTCAGTAATTTTGTCCTATGTAAAATGTTTATTTGGTGTTTTTTGTATTATTATTTGACATTAAAAAAAATACACTTTCTTACAAATCCAAAATTTCATCATTTAGGAAAAAAATGCACATGGAGTTTCTGTGAAAATATATATATATATATATATATGAATTGAGATCATTTATATATCAAATATGGATTGTAATCTGAAAAATGAAATGTTTATAAATCTAACATGTTTCACTTTTATTAAAGCTTCATCGGAGAATGAAATTTTGGAGGAAAAAAAGAAAATTCTGCTATTTTTAATTTTCTATTGTTTGCTTTACATAGTTTATGCGGACTTGATGGGCATCTGTCTTGTCAAGCATCATTTGTGAGTATAATTCATGTGTGTACAACAACAACTACTGAAAATATAAGCACTTCAGTTAACGAAAACACAAAATTCATAATCCTACCTTTCATCAATCTATCAACAAAATTTGAAAATAAATAGCATATCTTAAAACTATTTTTTATCATATATATATAATTTTTATCTATTATAATTGTTATCATATATATATATATATATATATATATATATATATATATATATATATATATATATATATATAAATTTTGTTACGTATATATATATATAACTTTTATCATATATTCATATAACTTTTATATATATATAATTTTTATTATATATATATAATTTTTATCATATATATAAATGCATATAATTTATCATATATATATAATTTTTATCATTATATATATATATATATATAATTTTTATCATGTATACATATATATATATGTATATATATATTTTATCATATACATACATATATATATATATATATATATATATATATATATATATATATATATATATATATATACATGATAAAATATATACATATATATATCTAAAACTGCAACTCTCTCAGAATGTTTTATTTTAGTTAACATTAAATATAATTGTAATTTAGCCGGATCACAAAAAATGATTCCATGGCCGATACATGTAGTTGTTCTGAAACAAAAGGTGCGTAAACAGAACTCAGATAGCATATTAATACAGTGTATATCCTCTTTGGGCATTAACACAGGCGGCTTCTACGCTCACAGGCTTACAATCATACAAATGGCAAATGCCATCATGTAATACAATATTCCATGCCTCTTGCATCTGCTGATGCAATATGGCCAGAGGTGTAGATGGGTTAAGTTAATGACTCAACTTTCATCCCATTATGACCCGTATATCTTCAATGGGTGACAGGTATGGTGATGGTCTGGCCAGTAACGTTGTCAGACATTTTACAGACTATACTGAGTAACACAGACAGAAACTGTTCTACTGTAAAAGCTTATTGCCTTCTTGTTGCATGACTCACACTGGAATATATATATATATATATATATATATATATATATATATATATAAAATTGTGTATTTGAGCAGCAATCTCTCTTTTATACAAGTTTCATTAAAGACAACCAGTATATATTTCTAAGATCCACCTTCTCAAAGAATATATTAATATATATATATATATATATATATATATATTAATAAATATATATCTTAATATATATATGTATATATATATATATATATATATATATATATATTATTATTATTATTATTATTATTAATAGTAATCTTATAAGTATAAGAAACTATACTCACTCGGAAAACATTCGGTGAGTTGATTTGCAAATAAACAAACCAAAACCAAATTGAAAAAAAAAGGAATAAAAAAGAAAGAACCAAGAACATGTACGTTAACTGAAAATAATTGTCCATCATATGAGTCCAAGGCCCAAAGAAAAAAACCTGATGCAAGTACCCAAAATAACTAAATAAAATGCTCAATACAATGAGTAGAGCAGACCTAGCCGGCCTTCCCTGACGATACGCTTAGGTGAAACCTTGGTAGGTTTGTCTGACTCTGTAAGTTTAACTATATATATATATATATATATATATATATATATATACAAGTATAGGATTTGTGTATACGGAATAAATAAATTTCAATAACCAACAATTACTATTCTTAAAAGTGTGCTCAATGCAGAATAGAGTGAATATAATTATTTATTCGAAAATTATAACATAAATATGTTATAAAACCACTAAAAAATAGTCATTTTCTTTCAACACCTCTGGTGTCTTATCAAGTGATGATGTTGAATGTAGAATAAAGCATTTTAAAAGATTCAAATCAATTAACCACCCCTTGCAATGGGAAACGCTGTTACATAAGCTGGAATGACCTATCAAAATACAAGTATACGAGAATTCAAAAAGCAAACTAAGGTTATAATAACTATTTAATGCCTTAATGTTGGGGTCAGATTAAAATAGAATTTATTCTGACTAATAAGTATTAAATTATACGATAAAATTAAAAATTAAAAATTACCTCTTTTAAAATTTAAATTTAATCTCTATTAAGTTTTAAAATTATAAAATTACTGAGGAAAAAAGATAAAAATACATATGTTATTCTATTTATTTTGTTTTTATAGAAATTAAGTTGGAATGAACGTTAATATCAACTGTCGTTCTGAGCTTCATGACAACATAGATACATTTGAATTCTAAATATAGGTAGGGGATGACATCTTGCAAAAGACAATACATACACAATCAGATTATAATACATAAGCACGCAGACATATTTAGATATATACACACACAAAAAGTGACGAGACAGGAAATATATCCACGGCCCTTTACAAAACAAAAAAAAAACATACATACACAATGAAAGGCACATCCAAGTTACCATACACACACAGACACCGATAAAGACACGTACATACATCCACATACATTGACATAGACATTCCGTTACAACAGCCAAGAAATATTTAAGATTGAAAGTGTTAATGTATATTTATATATATATATATATATATATATATATATATATATATATATATAAAATTGTGTATTTGAGCAGCAATATCTCTTTTATACAAGTTTCATTAAAGACCACTAAAAAGACCAGAGTATATATTTCAAAGATCCACCTTTTCAAAGAATATAAGGATATAAACAAAGGAATAATAAATGCCACACTGACACTACATTGGTTCTTGATAATGATTGGTTGATTTTGTTTAGTGGTATATCAACACCTCTATGGGTTACTTTCTGGTGAAATCTAAATATTTTGAACATAATTTTATGGCTTCAACTACAGATAAAATTTATTGTTGGTCATTTTGCTTTAAAATTTTATTGTTGATAATTTTTTATATAAAAATGTATTGCTGTTATTTTTATACTTTCATAGTATTTTGTCTTTGTTGGGGGGGGGTCACTATTTGCCCATAGCTGGGAACCTAACAAGTGCTACCACCCCTTTTGATAAGGACTGTGATGCTCAAAAGAATAACAAAATATGAACATTGGACAGTTTATCCACAACTTTGAGCACAATACACAACCCCTTATCATCAGAAAATTGGTAAAATATAAAAAATCAAACCAAAAGACATTGTCAGTTTTTTTAATCAAACTTGATTAGATATATACTCCAGGACAAAATTTTGGTGCAACTCTGTATTTTTAGTGCCACTAACTGCATGATATATATATCAATCTTTTTTAGTTTATTTGATGGATGCTTATCAAAGAACAACTCTTTTTGTTACATACACAGCTCAGCTAAACAATTGATTGTTTATTACTATACATTTTATGTTAGTTAATCCATACAGCCCAAATATTTTTGTATCTGGTCTTAATGACCATAAGTTCATAATGGAGTATCCTATTAAAGCAGATATCTATCCCTCTCTCACTCTATCTCCACCCTCTCTCTCTCTCTCTCTCTCTCTCTCTATATATATATATATATATATATATATATATATATATATATATATATAAATATATATAAATATAAAAGTGAACATATATATATATATATATATATATATATATATATAAAATATATATAAATATAAAAGTGAACATTGAAGTCAACACACAAAGGTGACAGGCAGTGTTGACTTCAATGTTCACTTTTATATTTATATTTACATACGCTCTATCTCTGATATTCAGTAATTTATCCCATCAATGTAGCACACCTTAAAACTATGAATGTAGCACACCTTAAACTATATTTCTTCACACAAACACACACACACACACACACACACACATATATATATATATATATATATATATATATATATATATATATATATATATGGTAAAATGTATCCTAGTTATATAAAACTAATCCACAAAAAGAGGTCAATGAATTTATTATTACAGAGCAAATGTAGTGCACAATAAAATCCAAAATTACTTCATATGTGTAATAGACCTATTTCAACCAATGCAAACATCATCAGTCTTTTCCAACCCCGGGATTGAATAAGACTGACAAAATTTTCATCAACTGAAATAGATCTATTCTCCATATGAGGTAATTTTGGATTTCCTTGTGTACTATATATATATATATATATATATATATATATATATATATATATATATATATATATACCAACAGCAGCAACAACTGAGATGGGATAATATGTGTAATTCAGTAACTCAAAGAGAAAATAATGATATAATCAATATTTTTTCTTTTTACAGTGGTGTTCGCCTTGTACAAGGCCCTGGGGTCATTCAATGTAGAGGGTTACAGAATAAGAGGTACAGCTTATGCTTATATTCGTGGAAGATAACAGTTAACCCTACACTAAAACAGATTATGGTTGTAGTGATTGAGGAACTAACATTTTGGGAGTCAGTTCCACACGACAATGGTTCATGGAAAGTAGCTGCTTAAATGGAACTTA
>OZ010598.1:92831270-92868770 GCA_963932145.1 Acanthosepion lycidas | reverse complement strand
AACTGTCAAATGAAAAGCTGGACAACCTAAGAGCCCTATACCAACTCTTTTAACTAGGACTCAGATGAGATAGCTAAAATACATTGCCCCTATTCATCCAAGTGCCAAGTGGATCTGCAAAGGCAAGAGCACACACTGTATCATAGCAAAGAGCTTGTCAGAACAATTACCATGAAAGTTTTTATAAAAAAGGCACAGAGAGGCAACCTTACAGCAGTGGGAAAGGGACGGAAACTGAGCCACCAGATCAGGACTGATAATATTGCTGATTCTTCTTTGGATTTTAGCAAGAATCTCTGAGTAAATGGCAGGAACATGGGACCATATTTGCAGCAATATTCTAAGCATATATGAATGGCAAACTTAAAAGATATGTAAAATAGATTCTGGAGAGAAAATTTTTATCGCACAAGAGATTTAGCCAACTTTCTTTATCTTTTTACTTATATTTTATTTCAGTTTTTCATTTGTTTCATTTTATTTTTTCTTTCTTTTTCTTTATTTCTTCCTCTATTCCTTTTATTCTTTATTTTTTTTTTAAATTTTCTTTTCTTTTTTTATTCCTCTTTTTGTGATTTTTACTCTTTATGCATTCAGTCAAGTGTGTTGCATCTGTGATTTTCATTGAGTACACCTTCTCCTTTTGCATACCCCAGAAAAAGAAGTCATTTCTTTCTTCTTTTAACAAAACCATGTTTAATCAGTGTAGGTCAAAAAAATTAGACATAATGAGATTTCCTATGTGTCTAGACTTTAGAGGCATCCTGTATATTATCTGGGAATAGCCGTCATAGGTGCTAGTGGAACATTTTACTGTGGCCATCTCTATAGTTTGTGGAATTCAGAGTTGTCCTATATTGGCTGCCATTCAAAGCTATAGAGCACAATCTACCCTATTATTCAATCTATAGTTTGGTGGATAAGAGATGGATTTATGCCTTTCCTAAGGATGTTAGAAGAGAATTGAGAGCAACCTCTTTCTCACAGATGAAACATTGACAGCCATTTGCTACTATATCTCTATTTTCCTGGCAGATATTTGGCCAACAACATTCCTTGGTCCCACCAGTTCTTCCCAGATAGGACACTCTGTGCTATCTACACTGAGTCAGCTCTTCCTCATTCCCTTCATATTCCATTTGTAAGGAGTAAGTTCCACTCAGTCAGATTCTTCCCCAGAACTGCTACAATGTGAAACAGACTCCTGATAGGATGCTTCCCTGATAACTACAATTTTGATGTCTTCAAGTCAATAGTCAATCATCATCTGTCCTACATATCCTGATAATACGCAACTGTTGCTCGCTCACTATCTGCCTCACAACATTTCCATTCAGTAACCCTCTACTTTGGGTGATGCTAGCACGGTTATAAGTCATTGTGGCCAAGGGAGTGAGTGTGCTGGACTTGTTCAAATTGTTGATCTCGCTAGATAAAACACTCTTTCCCAGAAATTGTAACTAAGGTCTGCTCAGCATAGTTGCTGTATAAACCATAGATGGGCTCTGTGGGTGTTGAGCAAACACAAATGTATCTGAACAAGCGTCTCCAACAGGGATTGGTTAGCCACCCAAGTAGACAGGTATCCTCGAATATGAGTGGCCAGCTATACATATTTTAGGTGACACTTAAGCCTTGTATTGGGTGAACAATAGTAAGAAAAAAAGACTAGGCTAGAATTTGAACTGAATTACTAAATTGTTTCACCAACCACACGTCGTCTTTGCAATTACTCACTTTAAATGACTCTATATCTCTCTCTCTTTTTTTTTTTACTCTGCTTTTTCTTCTTTTTCTTTCCTTTTTCTACTTATCCATCTTATGATCCTGTAGAAACCTTTTGCCCAGGGGTGACTTTAAAATTTCAAGTTCTCATTTCTCTTTTGTTTTCTCTTCTCTCAGATCCTTAGCTACTATTATCTAAATGGAAGTATTCTCCCATGGCCCTGGAGGAAAATTAATAACAATGTTTAATGGAACACAGGATTTCTATCAACTTCAATTGATTAGCTGACAGGAAAGGGTTTAAGCAAATATTCCATTAGGGCTGAGGCCTTCTGGGAAATACACTTCCCAAATGTTTATTGTTCTCATTATAACAATGAATATGGTAAATGTTGATTTACTGGTGAATTATCAATATTAATGACTGGAGCAAACATCAGGTTTAGAGTTGTAGAGTTTAATACTTTGTAAGATTGGGTTTATAGAATTATCGTGTTTCAGGTCTAAGTATAATCAGTGCATGTCCATGTGTGTAGATGTGTGTATAGGTGTAAATTCATGTACACATATACACTTATATATAAAATGCTATTTTTATCTACACAGAAAAACTCTTTTAAAATAGAGCACTCTTACATACATAAGAAAAGGAATATATATATATTTGACTCTCTCATCAAATACACAGTATCAGTGTTAAGCAGCTCAGTTTGTAGGAACCAACAGCCAAACACCAGCACATATGATTTGATAATAGTGGTGAAGGCTTTGTGCAGAACCAACCACACTTTTTGAAAGGCCATATACAGAGACCTTGTGCACCACTTGTGCATCATGATGTTGTGAGGCAGATAGTGAGTGAGCAACGGTTGTGTATTATCAGGACATGTAGGACAAATGATGATTGAGCATTGACTTGAAGACATCAACATTGCAGTTATCAGGGTAGTATCCTATCAGGAGTCTGTTTCACATTGTAGCAGTTCTGGGGAAGAATCTGACTGAGTGGAACTTACTCCTTACAAATGGAATATGAAGGGAATGAGGAAGTGAATGTAAAGGATTTGACTGGAATATGAACTTGGCTCTACAATTCCTCAATCCAAGCCACTATTACTAATATATATATATATATATATATATATATATATATATATATATATATATGAAGAAATATAGTTTAAGGTATACTACATTTATGGGATAGTGCTCAATATCAGAAACAGAGCATGTAAATATAAAAGTAACATTGAAGTCAACACTCAAAGGCGACTGTTTCATGCTGAACACAATCATCAAACCTGATGATTGCATTTAGCATGAAACAGTCTGTTACCTCTGAGTGTTGATTTCAATTTTCACTTTTATTTTTATATATAGTTATATATCATACCTATGAACACTAATGGGTATGTCCCAATCCTAATAAATACATCATGCATGAACAACATGTACTACCGTATTATCAGGAATACATCCTCTAGCAGGTCTTAAAGTGTGTTCAGAATAAAGTCTCTGTAGACAGCTCCCATAAGAAGACGTGCTGAGAGAACATATGGGCCTACCAGACAGTAATCTACAATTCATGCCCACATAGTAATCATAAACTGATGCTGGTGTCTAGCCTGTATTGTACCATGGGGATTCCGATCTTCCCACAAATATTGGTTGTATAAATTTGTTATTCCATCTCTTTCAAATGTTGCCTCATTCATAAACAAGATTAAAGAGACAAATAACGGATCAGTAGTTTGTGCAATAATCTAACAGCAATAATCTTCCCATGCTGAGTGGTCAGAGGGCGAAAGACCATGCACACATTGCAAATGATATGGGTACAGGAGCTACTTCTGAAGTACCTTCCATACAGTACTATGAGATGTACAACATGCTTGGCCCATTTCAAAACTGGTGATACCTGGATCATCTCTGACAGCCTGTAAAATGTTTTCTTCATGCCAGGCATACAAGCGGATCTCAGTCTTCCTCACTTTATAGTTTTTGGTACCAAGGATCCTGTCTCATCAGCGAAACAATAAACAGCAATAAAGGTTGGGTAAGTCAGCTGCCTTCAGTCTGAAAATGCAATCTGATACAGCCATTAGCATTTGCACAGTTGTATGTAAAAATCATATCTTCCTGCTCAAGATATGTATATCCTGCCATAGTTAGAATTAACACTTCTCAGTTAACTCACTACTACACATGGTAAACATTGAAGACAGACTAGCCACAAATGTACACGAATGACTAATGTAACCTAGTCCACATGGCAGCATGGCACCATCTATCCACCTCACAATGTATGTAAAACTATTTTTGGTATGCAAGTTTGGCTAAAGACGAAGCAAAATTTGTTGTTACAGATTTTTTTAATTATTTTTTTATATTTTAGATCATTTTCCTTGGTTTCCAGTACATATTAAATATATTTAGTACATTCATCTCTCGTAAGTGATTATCAAAGATTTGCATTTTGTGTGCAAGAAAAGTTTCTTAAAAAAGCCTGGCATTTGGTTGATTAGTCAGATTTTGGAAAGTTGGTTAGGCTGATAACTTTTCAGCATCCTTTCATCTACACACACAGGCACACACACACACAAATGCACATATGCATGTGTGTGTTTGTGCTTGTGCATGCATGCACAAATGCAGAAATGTACACTTACTATACCTGCAACATAGAAATAGAAGCACACAATAATGTATGTGAATGTATATGTGTGTGTACACATGTGCGTAAGTTTATGCAAATAAATTTTTCTGTTTGGTTACCCATTTTTATTCTTTCACGATCGACACATATTGAGAACAAAATGAAAACAAGTTTGAAAGGCCTTCACACCTGCAGGAAGTGGACTTGCATTAATTAAATCATATTTGCAATGTTTTGCTCAAGATAGCTTTTTGTATTTTATCAAAGAAACAATAAAGGATTTGGCCGATATATATATATATATATATATATATATATATTTTACTCTATCTGAATGAATGATAACAAAGAAGTTTTGTTAACAAGTCTTTTCTTTTTGGCCTTAATTGCTCAGGAAAAAAAAAAAATTGATTCTTTGTCAACCAAAAAAAAAACAAAAAAGGTGAAAAAGAAATTTATAACTAAAAGCATTAAAAGACAAGTGAGCAGTTCTTGTCGATGTACAAAAGACAATTGTAAAATCAGTTTCCCTCACCTGTTTACTAAATTCTCTTTACTCTGCCCAACACCTGATGTTGTTGGAAGATTCTAAGACTTTATAGTTCCGAAAGTAACTGTAGTGATGTTGTCAAATAGGACTTTACCTATTTCGATCTGTTGCTTATAGGATAAATAAAGTATAGTGTATGCAATCAGATGACAGGAAGTTGACTGCTGATCATGTGTCATAAAACAACATTAATTGCAAAGACTCAGCTGATATAAACATTTAGTATGGATAGTGGAATGAGAACAATCTATTCCTGTTGATTGAATAAAGTGATGCAAAATTCCCAAAAGATAATGCTGCAATTGAAAAGTGACTACAACAGTCAATATGAGAATGCTAGCCTGAGTAAAACCTGTGTAGATTGGAATTTTTCTACATCATTTACATTATTTGAATTATTGTCCTCATCTTTGTTGCCATATTTATTATGTTTTGGCCTTTCAGTATCTGTCTATATTTTTAAGATGAGGTATTATGTATACTATTCACATTATTTGAACTATTGTCCTCATCTTTGTTGCCATATTTATTACAACGTTTTGGCCTTTCAGTATCTGTCTATATTTCTGAGATGAGGTATTATGTACACTATTTACTTTATTCAGACTATTGTCTTCATCTTTGTCAACATATTTATTACAACATTTCGGCTGTTGTATGTGCCAGCCTTCTTCAGGTGGTTGGAATGTCGAACTGAACCCTTTATTTCACTCACTGGGGTAGACTGTTCTAGCTCCACATGCCATGTTTAATGGATGTCAGTTATCTCCTGTTAATTCCCCTGTCCAAGTTCTCCACTGCCTTAACTGGGTCTTGAACTGACTCTCTTTGGGTCCCGTCAATGGATCTAACCTTTATCCACTGTGCCATGTGTTCCTGAAAATGTGAGTTCAATACCCAGTTAAGACAGTGGAGAACTTGAAGAGGGAAATTAACAGGAGATAACTGATAACTGACATCCATTAAACATGGCACATAGAACTAGAACAGTCTAACCCAGTGAGCGAAATAAAGGGTTCAGTTCGACATTCCAACCACCTGAAGAAGACTGGATTGTATAACAGCCAAAACATTGTAATAAATACGGCTACAAAGATGAGGACAATAGTCCAAATAATGTAAATAGTGTACATAATACCTCATCTCAGAAATAAAGAAAGATACTGGAATTTTTTTATCCCGAAAGTCCACCCAATACAAGGCTTAAAAGAAACTCAAGCTAGAGGGTTACTCTTAAAATGATTATGATGTTTGATATATTTTCTAAACTGTGATTTACCCTTTACAAGGCCTGAGAGCCACTTGAGTTAAAGAGTGACAGAGTAAGAGGCACAGTTTATGCAAATAAGTGGAGGATGTAACAGTCAAACCTAGACTTGAACAGATTAAGATTGTAACAATTAGGAAAATATCTTCTTGATAGTTGGTTCTACAGAGCAGTAATTCACAGAAAGAAGCTGCTCAAGTGGAACTTACTTCACACCAATGATATACAAAGAGAATGAAGGCGGTTAGCTACTATGTGCATAGCATGGTTGGTCTTAGCCATGAAGGTTACAACTGGTGGAACTAAGAAATGTAGTTAGTCTGAGCACTGTCCATAGCACACACTGCTAGTGGAGTGGTCATGTTTACACTGTAACAGCAACAACAAAACTGGCACAATCAAGCTTAAACTTGATCACATGACCATAATAGTACCAACTATAAGTATGCCTGAGCAGAAGGCAGTGTGACAAACATAAAGATACAGTGCTGTGCAAAAGTAAGTGAACACCTAAGATAATATTTTAAAAAATTGAAACTATACATTCATTAAGAAAAACATTTATTAAATCAATTACAACCACTTTCAAAATTTTTTTATCAAGCTGGAATAAAAAAATTAATTAAAAATTAAGATGTGAAAAAGTAAGTGAATACTTACATTTAATATTTGGTGACTGCTTCTTTTGAGATTACAATGTCAACCAGTCTTTTTCTATTATTTTTAAGTTTCTGGCAGGAATGAGTGCTGATTTTTGACCATTCTTCTTGGTAAAACTTCCACAATTGTTTGATATTACCTGGGTTTCTTGCATGCATTACCTTCTTTCACTTGAATCACAGAATTTTTCATTTGGGTTTAGATCAGAACTTTGATTAGGCCATTCCAATACTTCCACGATTGCTTGATATTACCTGGGTTTCTTGCATGCATTGCCTTTCACTTAAATCACAGATTTTCAGGAATTTCTCTAGGTCATTCCAAGACTTGAATTTTTTTTTACAAACTCATTCTTCTGTGGATTTGCTTTGATGCTTTAAATCATTGTCCTGATGAAAGTTCCAGTCCTGATTTAAACATAACTTTTGAAATGAGAGCAAGACACTTTCGTTTAAAATTGGTTGGTATCTTGCAGAGTCCATTGTGCCATTGATACATACAATTTTGACTGTTCCAGCTGCCACAAAACAAACCTCAAAATCATAATGCTGTCACCCCCATGTTTAATGGTTGCTATCAAATTCTTGCACTGTAGATGTAAACACATTTGATTCTGACATTGGCCAGGGAGCATTAGAGGACCACAAAGTTTAGAGTAAGATTTGTCTGGGTTTGTCAACTTGCTCTTATTTTTTACTGACGGCCATTTCTTGATTGTCATGCCATCATACCAAAGGCCTTCCATTTGTTGGAGAAGTGCACTCCAAATTGTTTTGATAGCTTTTTGTAGCCTTCATCATTATAGGTTTCAACTATGTAATTTTTTTAAAGCTTCAGGAAGTTTTTTGATCTTTGCATATATATTTTTTTAAATTTAGTCCCTAACTTTTGCATACACATTGAGTTATATTGTTTGACTGCTGTATACATAGCTTACCAAAAAAATGAACTTGTGTCATCTTAATGTTTACACATCCACAAAAAATTATTTGCACTGGCAACCATTTAAAACAAATATACAGGATGTAAATGTAAGGGGTCACTTACTTTTACAAGTCTTAATTTTTAATTAATATTTTTATTCCAGCTTGATAAAAATTTTTTGAAAGTGGTTGTAATTGATTTAATAAATGTCTTTTTCTTAATGAATGTATAGTTTAAGATTTGTTGATTATCTGTAAAAAAAAAGGGACAATTATTTTAAATATCATCTTAGGGTGTTCACTTACTTTTGTGCAGAACTGTACATTATGGCAAAAGTGCAGATAATTTTAACCTCATATTATTGCTATCTCTTGATATTCAGCTCTGTATATGTAGGATTTGAAAGTGTTGTCTTCAAGAATTTGGCATAATAAGGTCTTATTATTGTTGTTGTTATATATATATATATATATATATATATATATATAAATATGTAATGAAAAACAAACCACTTTAATGTACCATTACTTATATATATATATATATATATATATAGCATTTAATTAATGAAATATATATATATATATTATCAGTTAAATGTTATTTTAGTGGATACTCATATTTGGGTAAACACTCCATTTATTTATTAAATAGTATATTTATTTATTTTCTTCTACAATCTTGGAGGAGGAGAAACCATTGTTGGACCTGGTTTGGTAGTTTAGACCAACTCAACAGAGCGCCTCATTGATCAAGCAAAGTTGAATAGTGAACAAAAGTTTCTTCTGTCAAGTGAGACGCAGGTTTGAATCATGAAAAAGAATGCATATTTTTGTTTAATTAGATTTCTTGAATATTCAGACCAGTAGAGAAAAATTAAAAAAATACACTGTTTAATAAATAGAGTGTCTCCACAAATATGAGTATCCATTAAAAATAATGTTTAAGAAATAAAATCTGTCAGATTAATAAATAAAAAATCCATTACTTCTTTAGAAATTGTTATATATATATATATATATATATATATATATATATATATATATATATATGTGTATATAAACATATATATATATATATATATATATATATATATATATATATATATATATATATATATATATATGTATATAAACATAAAAAAATCAGTCATAGGAATGAATGTCAGTTTTGCACATTATTTCAATTTTCCAATCAAATGCCACTAGTGACTTCTTAGTTCACTAGGGAAAAAGGAAATGGGAGGGGGAAACAGGCCCTCCCCTTGGAATCTTTTGTTTACAGAAAATGCTTTAGTCCTGTTTAAAAAAATAAATGGGGATAATTTGCATAAGAAATTTTAGTGTCTTTTTTGCAGTGAAACACACACTGATTTAGAAATTCTTGCAAAAATCAAATAATTTTCAGATTTTAATTTAACTTTCAGGAATTATTAATATATGAATGAAATTATTTTAGAAATGTTTCTTTTTTAGAAAATCTTTGTAAAAACTTTCTTTTTCATCTGTTACCTTCCACTTATTAAATTTCCTGAAAATTTGAGAAATTAAATCTTATAGCTCTTCATGTTTATATTAGTTGAAAGCAGAACTCATTGGAGAATTTAAATTATCAATTTTTTTGTAAAACAGGATTCCCAGTTACCAAAAATTTGCTCTGAATCATAAAATAGAAAATGAAATAAAGCTAAGACATTATTTAATTAGAAAATCTTTTAATTGCTTTTATAAATAAGATATATTATGGTCTTAAGTAAAAAAAATTTTCTGATGAATAATGAATTTTTACAAGAACAATATTCATTTTTTTTAAATTTTAATTAGTATAATTCATAAAATTTTAAATATTTTTTGAATTCTGCATTAATTTATAGTGGTTAGCTAATATTGTTATTAAGTAAAAACTATATTTACTAATCATGAATGGAAAAGCTTACTATGATTCATTGACTCCCAATATTTTATAAAGAATTTTGAATTTTTTTTTGTATAAGTGTGCTGAGTTTTGTAAATATGGATGTCCATACATGATATTATTAGAAAGTAAGAATGATAAATATAGTAAATTTAAAACCAAAGTATCTAAAATTAAATAAACATTAAATTACAGAGGATATTTCCTAAATTTTTAAGATTACTGGGTAGATAAAAATTATATAAAAAATGCTCTCACATTATATTTCTCAAGTAAATTTTACAGATATGCTCCACCACCACATAGGAAAAAAAATCCATGTTGAAAATAAATGAATTTCTGCAATATTTCAAACTAAAAATCTTTGTTTCAAATCAGATTAATTAAACTTCAAATCCACTAACATTCCTCAAATAAAGTTTCAGAAAGTATATTCTATTTTTAAAAGATTTTTCAATAAAGAGAATTACATTTTACTGACAAATAGTTAAAATCTGTGATTTTTAGTGAATTAAATAAAAAACTTTCAATAAATTTAAATTCTGTTTGAAATACTGCAAAGTATTTGGTTTATGGGAAATATTTTTTTTTAAATTTAAATTAGAATAATTTATAAAATTTAAACCTCTGCATTATTTAGGTGTTATGGTTAAGTAAAAACTATTTACTAATCATAAATGGAAAAGCTTAGTACAATTCATCGAACATCGATATTATGAAATTTTTAGTTTAGACATCCATACACAACATTATCAAAAAATAAAAGCATTAAATATAGTAAATTTAAAGGCAAAGTACCTAAAATTCAATAAAATATTAGACTTCAGAGAATATTTTCCTAAATTTTTAAGATTACTGGGTAGTTAAAAATTATATAAAACAGGCAGTCATATTATATTTACTCAAGTAAATTTTACAGTTATAACCACCATAATAAAATAATAAATAAATAAATTAGATAAACTTCTACCTCTCAGTCTAGCTGCTAACCTGTCAAAATCTGAAAGCAATCAAATTCATTTTTAACATGACAGAAGCCATGTTAAAAATGCATTTCTGTGATATGTTAAAGTAAAAGTAAGTAATATTTGATTCAAATCAGATTTAATTAAACTTCAAATCTGTTAATATTCCTCATAAAGTTTCAGAAAAGTATATTTTATTTTTGAAAGCTTACATCATGATAACAGATCACTAAAAATGTTGCTAATATCAGCAATTTTAGCAATTTCAAAAGGAAAAAAGCTGGTCAATTTAAATTAGTCTTGAAATACAGAAAAGTATTTTGCTTATTGGAAATATTAAATTGAATCTATTAGCTTGAAATTAAAAATAAATTAGAAGCTTCAACAAAGATTTTTCATATTTAAAAATTAATTTTAAATCTTAGGTATAAAGTTTCTGTGGAGGCACCTGTTTAAAGTGATAAGATATATGTTTTTTCTTACTAAAATTCACCCAGTACAAGGCTCAAAAGACAATCTACATTACTAGTTAAATGGCTCATATGTTTGTCTGCCATTAGAAATGATTGTCACTTTTCAATTTAAAGAACACATTATTAGTATTTACGGACAGTGTTTTGCTGCATTCTCAGAAATGACATCTCTTCAGAGACTGAACCTTTCTTCTACTATGTACATAGATGCGAGACAGAAATCCTTCAAGTGGTGATATGAAAACTTTTCAAATGCAGAACATTTTCAAAACAAAAGCCTGTTGAAAGTTTCAATTCAGATCTTTTGTGGAGACAGCAGATAAATTGTTATTATGCTGGTGTGAAGTTGGCATTCAAATCTTGATTTTCAGAAATTGTCCAAGTCTCTTGTGTTGAAGAGCTTAGCCTGGCACAGTGCCATATTGCGTTACAAGGTCTTGACTAAATAATAGCTACAATGGTAGAAGGGACATAATTGATGGAAGAGGCTGTCATGTGTTGGACAATAGTGTGGTATTAAATGGTGTAGACATACTGGGCATCAATACTACCTCGTTAATTGTCTGGAATGATAGCTCTGTGGGTAGAGTATTGTTCTGGGGTTCAAAAGATAAGGAATATGATATCTGTTATAATGATTTTATTTGCAAAATGTATTTTTCAATGAAATTAGAAAATATTTAGACTTTTAACAGTTTTTTTTTTTTAGAAAAGAATTATAACAATTAACAGATGACTTCCTGATTGCAGGAAGAAGTAGATAAGAATAATGGTAATAATAGCCATTTCTTTATAAGGAAACATTTGGCATTCATTATCTGAGGAACCAGTGTTATTTTCAGTGGAAATTTATAAAATCTTTCTATTAAAACAATTTTTCAAAAATCTCAAATCCAGTAACTGTTATTGCTCTTTCCAGTCTTGATGGGAGTTTCCTTCCTTGCCTTTTGTTTGGGGTGGTGTGGAACATCAACATCTCGATTATATCATTATTTTCTCTTTGGGTTACATGTGCTATGCATTTTATTTGTTGCTTTTGTAAAAAACACTTTAAGTGATGTTGTTTCCTTTATTTGATACAGTTTTTTATTTGTGATTCTCTTGTGTCAGTCCATAAGGTTTGATAGAGGATGGTCCTCACTAAGACCTACAGGCTTCAAAGACATTTTTAATCATTGATTTCAGAAAGCAATTGTATACAGCTGGCACTTTAGATATTTCTGCACAAATTAGGTACCATGCATGACATCCATATTAAAGTCTTGATCTAACATGGCTATTTAAGAACATGACACAAGATTTTAGGTTAATGTTTTGATTTTAGAGCAATCTGTGACTTTCGGCAAAACTATCCTTACTGTAGATTATTCTATCATATCCTCCATTTTCTTTTCTCCTATAATAAATTTGTTATAACTGATCCACACATTAAGACATTTGAAGTGATTGGTATTTACTAAATCCATATCCTGAAATTTTATGATAGCTTCAGGTTGGTTGGTTGATTTTGTTTAGTGGCATATCAACACCTCTATGGGTTATTTAATGCCAAATTCTAAATATCCTGCATGCAATTTTATATCTTCAACTACAGATATTTTGTACATAATTTTATACTTTCAAGGTAAAGGTATGTTTAAATATATAGTTTGTAGATCATAAAATGTATTGTTGGTAATTTTATATTAAAAAATGTATTTTTATATTTTTTTTAGTGTTGCATTGATTGTTATTTTGCTATAAAAAATGTATTGTTGGTCATTTTATTACAAAAATGTATTGTTGATTTTTGTTCGGGAGTTCACTATTTGCCCATAGCTGGGACCATAATAGGTACTACCAGCCTGGATCAGGGTTAACCTAGGAACAGCAGCAATTAAGAGGTAGTCCCACCCTCCCCAGAACCTCCAATCTCTCAATCAGAGGCCTTTTGCTGTTGGATGCAATTTATTGTCATTACCCAGAATGCAATAGATTCAGTGTCTGTACCATCGTCACTTTCATTTCAATTCCAGATTTGTTTTGAAATGGTTTCTCTTAAGTTCTAAATCTTGGAATACTTGGTAGATGATAAAGGGATGGTTAAAAGTTACATGTTACTTAGAGCAACAAAATGAGAGAAGTTGTGGAGAGCCATAATCGCTTAAATGGATTTGAAGCGCCCCACCCACAATCAGTATAGCCCTCACCCACAATCAATGTAGCCCCCTATGATCAATGTAACCCCCCACAATCAATGCACCCCCCAAAATCAGTATAGCCCCTCCCCAATCAGTATAGCCACTTCTCTACTGCCTCATCATCAGTACCTTGCCTTTGAAAAGGAAAACAGAAATGTTGTTTTCTATTTGTAGGTTTGTTTTGGATACTTAAATTATCACTACTCATTTTTTCACACCTGTGCTTGTATATTCATCAGGTATAGTCTAAGAAAAGATTAAATAGACTGGTCCTCTTATTTCCTCCGTGATAAGGTTTGAAACATTTTGGTATTGGGGTCCTCAACAGCCATGTATGACATTGTGGACCAATACAGTTCCTCTATCAGATCTAGACATTCAGTTTCAAATCCTCTTAGTGAAATTTCGTATTTATAGATTTATAGAAAGAAAAGTTCTAAAGGTGTATACTATGATTTGGGTAAGGGTTACAGTTATTTTATTATATGCCATATAGCATCAGGTGTTTGATCATGGCTCTCCACAATTTCCTGTCTTTTGTTGTTTTAAGTAACTTTATTATTCCTCTTTGTGTTTGTTATGCCATTCATTCCCTCAAACTTAACGAGTTTTTGCTTTCATTCTCTTTCAATATTTTCTGGAATTGTTAAATTTTCCAGGCCTTCTTTTTTGCATTATGTCTACCAGAAATTTCAACTCGTTCTGATTGTAAGTATAAGTTTCTTTGTTGTTCTTATTTTCTTTAAAACTTCCTTGAGGTTTGCAGGTTTGGTGTATAGTATTCTTAACATTCTGTCATAGAACCACATTTCTGTCAATTCAAGTCTTTACATTATTTGTGAGGAGATTGTCCATCATTCAATGCCATATAGGAGATTAGATATTACATAAAAGTTCAGCTCTCTTTTCTTTGTTTAGAACAATATTTTCCTATCACTTAATACTGCACTTAGTTTCTGGAAGACATCTTTCACTATTCTCATGATCCAATATGCAAAATTTTGATAACTATGTATTTAAAGATATATAAAAAAGAGAAATTTTTCAAATAATTTACTTGAAACTTCTACAATCATTCTTGTTCAACAAGAAAAAAATCGAGAGACATTATTTTCAGTCTGACTGACAAGGTCATTAGTATAATTGATGTAAGACGAGGAACTTTTGCTTTGAAAATTGGCCAAAAATGATTTCCCTGAAGCTGTTAGTCTTGCAAAAATACAAACAATTGAATCCCATTGGAATTGCAAAATAGTTCTTTAAAGAAAAGAAATGCTTCTGATTAAAACCAACTTCCTGCATTCTTGTAATACAAAAAAGTAGGAAAATGATTCAAATAATAGGCTAAAGCATTACATTGTTAAACATAAAGTACTTATTCTATTCAAACTATCTTGATTGTTATATATGCTATTATAGACACAATGTTTTGGCCAAGTACTATTTGACCATCTTCAGCAGTCCATTAGTTTTTAGCAGATATAGGATACTACATACATGTTGATTATTCACTATCTCTCTATATTTCTGAGATGAGGTATTACGTACATTATTTTAATTTTTCAGCCATTGTACAGTCCAGCTTTCTTCAGGTGGTTGGAATGTCAAACTGAACCCTTTATTTCACTCACTGTCCTCAAGGACACATGGCACAGTGGATAAAGGCATTAGTTAGATCCAGTGACAGGACCCAAAGAGTGTGAGTTCAATACCCAGTTAAGACAGTGGAGAACTTGAAGAGCGGAATTAACAGGAGATAACTGATAACTGACATCCATTAAACATGGCACGTAGAACTAGAACAGTCTACGCCAGTGAGTGAAATAAAGGGTTCAGTTCAACATTCCAACCACCTGAAGAAGGCCGGAGCATATAACGGTCGAAACATTGTAATAAATATGGCTACAAAGATGAGGACAATAGTCCGAATAATGTAAATAATGATGATTAATGTATTATTTGTCCTGCTATGATGTTTCTTGTTTGCTTCTGCTGAACCATTCACAATACCTCCAGACCATATCTATGGTTTATACTCCAAATATGCTGAGTAGACATTACAGTTTCTGGAAGAGAGCACATCATCTTGTGTGATAAACAGCTTGAACAAGCCCCATATACTTAAACCCTCAGGCACAATGACTCACATGCTGAGAGAAATAATGACAAACCCCATATACTTCTATCTACCCAGTTTTACTCACAAGGCTTGGGTCAATGTGGAGTTGGTTTCTCAGGCTTTTTTCAAATGTGCCACATACTGAAATTGCCTCAAGAAGCTGCTTCATATATTTAGCAGAAAAATTGTGTACCATCATTGAAAGGGATGCACATGAGAATGAAAAATGATATTCAAGAAGGGAAGATCTCTTGCAAAAAATTTTCCCTGTTTCCTGTGCTCAACAGTATATCAAGTGGAAGGAACAAATTCAAGGATTGAAATAACTGTTCAACAGCTTTTATTTGTGGTTGAAAGTGCAAAGTATTCATATTTTGCAGGAAAAAAAGTTGGGTTTCCTAGCAAAGTTCTTCCCTTGAGTAGATGTTTTATCGAGAGAGATTTCTCCACTCGTTCCCATGAGAAACAAGAAATCTGAGTGATAAACTGCTAGGACTGGTACATGTATTCTGCAACAAGAATTGTGAGTAGTATTTCTTATGGGTAGGTGTCTTGAAGGAAGATTTCTCCACTTGTTCCTATGAGTTATAAGAAATCTCAGATCAAGATGCCAGAACAGGCTACGTGTCTTCTGTAGCAAGGGTTGTGGGTAGTCCTTCAAGCTGAGTATTGAAGGTAGTGGCCACTGAAAAGGAAGAGTGAAAAAGAGGCCAAAAGGGCTCATTCAGCACTTTTATGAGTTGTACACTACTGATTATTTACAATGTTGCTTCTGCTGAATCAAGCAAAGTAAGGAAGCCCCCACATGCCACAATAGCAAACAACTGAAATCGTTATTATACTCTGGAGAACAATAAGATTTGCTGTAAGTAATGTTAAAGCTGGAAAACTAGACACATTATCTAAAACAATGAGTGAATGGATAATGATTCTTACAGAATCTCAAGAAGCACATATGAAGATTTAAAATACAAACTATCCTCATTTATTCAACTATATGAGATATAGTGTTAATCAAATATGTTTCTGTACCTAAACAAATATATATGAATACAGAAACCAATATATTAGTATATATGTACTAATATATAGTATCATATATTTCCATGCATAAGGTGGCCAATAAATAAGACGAAACCCAAAATCGAGATAAATTTTCATGATATCCATAGTATATCAACCAACTATTACTTCATCCTGGTTACGATGATAGATTACATCGATGTCCTGGATAAGGTGATAAACTAAATCTGACAGCAAGGCCTCTGTTCAGGAGGTTTGGAGGAGAGTGGAACCACCTCTTAATTGCTGGTGTTCCCAGGTCCACCCTGACTCAGGGTGGTAGCACCTGTTAGAGTCCGAACTATGGGCAAATAGTTAATCCTCCAAACTGTGGTTAAAACACTATGAAAGTGTAAAAATAGGTTTAAATACCACCAATACATTTTTGAAAGAAAAAAAAATATTACCACCAATACATTTTTTGAAAAATATTACCACCAATAAAAATCTTGTCACCATTAAATATCGCTTGAGGTTGATATGCCATAAAACAAACCAAACCAAACCAACTATTACGCATATGACAAAACTGTAAATAGCAATGTTTATGATGAGCTCTTTGCATCAGATGGTGATATCATAATAATTTTGAAGGGTTTTAATTATGTGGGTGTCTTATGTTTTTTATTCTGTAATCAAAAATAAAGATTATATGACATCTTAAATATTTTGTTCTGGAGGTGCATTGGAATAGTGGAAGATGTGAAAAAGATGTATGTTATCGAAAATGTTGTTATTTAACACGACTATGAGAACTAAAGCTTGGTGTGAACTTGCACCCATATCTCTACAAATCAAGAATGAAAGAATTTGTCTCTTAAAAATTGTATTTTAATGTGAAACCAAGAATTAAAAGTACTTTTATTACATTTATAACTGTGGTACACTATTATAGCGTGAATTGTTTCAACAAGAAATAGCTAGTTACCATGCCATGTTAGCCTACCACACTCCATAGTACAAGCATACTATCCTACTTACTAGTACCAATACACCGTAGGATTTAAGGTTAGCTTTTTCTAACTGTTGCATTAGACAAGCCCCTTATTTGGGGGTTAATTTGTAAGATTTAAAGGTTGCCTTATACACGGAAATATATGGTAAGTCTTTTTCTTTTATGTGTCATGGCCTAAGGCCATATCACATTGAAACACCGGATGTATGAGTGGTGTAATGGTTTAAGGGATGAGAACTGGAAATTGAAGAAACAAGTTCCAATTCCAATCAGGTTCATTAGATTCACTTATAGACAAATTCTCTTGGGAAAGTTTATGAATCCACCAATTACTTTGGGCTAATTAGTAGGACTTATATCAGTAAAATTCATTCTTATTTATATAGTTTCTTATAACTTAAAAAATATTTTCTGCCTTTAAATAACTTACAAATTATCCAAGCCTATTTTCCTCATTTGTGTTCTTGGAATTTCAACTCTTTGTCTGGTGTTAAGTATAAGTGTCCTTTTTGTTTCTATTTTCTCTAAAATGTAGTCATTGCTCTCATGTTCAGTCCATCGCATTCTCAGCATCCTTCTGTAGGACCATATTTCTATGGCCTCAAGTTTCTTCTTCACCTGTGGAGAGATGGTCCAGTATTCACTGTTATAGAGCAGGCCTGATATTATATTACAGTTCAGTACTCTTTTCTTTGTTTCTAATGAAATTTTCCTTAATACTTTGCTCAAATTTTGGAAGACATCTTCCACTATTCTAATGCACCTCCAGATTTTAGTGTTGCATTTTCCATCCTCTGTTAAAGATATCAACAAGATATTTAAATTTCCAATTTGTAATTTGCTTGTTCGCCTGCTCCTTTTGTAAACAACCATGCTTTTCATTTTCTTGCAATTGATGTCTGTTCTTCTCACTTTCCTTCAATTTTTTTGTACTTCTAGTTGTTTCTTTTCTATGTCTGCTATCAAAACTGTGTCATCTGCATATCTCAATGGCTGCTAAGATTGTGGGCACCAATTATGAATCCTGGTCAGAATATTAATTCTCTTAGAATTGCCTCACTATATAAGTTGAGAAGATGCAACAAAGTTTTACACCCCTTGCTATTTTTGTATATTTACTAGAATTCATTTTGGCAGCAGTTTGTTGCCAGTATAGGTTCTGGATTATTCTAATAGCCTTTCCGAATATGCTGAGGTTACTAAGTAGTTCCAGTAGTCCTTTATGAAGTACGTTATCAAATGCTTTTGAATAATCTATAAAACATAGCGACACATACGTCTGCAGTTGCATAACATGTAAAAATATACTTACTAATATATTACTTCATACATATCAGTATATAAATATATGCATGATAATATATGCATAATGATATATACTCATATTTGAATTAGATATGAGTGTCCTTTTTCTTTTTGGTGGTCACTAAATGGAAACACTTATATACGCATGTACACACGCATACATATGCCCACACAGATACACACACACACACACACACACATATATATATATATATATATATATATATATATAATTTCAAAATTTGATTGCAGATGAAATACAGTCAGTTTTTTTAGCTTCTATTTTTGAAACACTTGCAATGGAATCATATTTTTAAAAAATAATTATAATTTAGGCTCTACTGATGTATTGAGCACTGTTTTTTTAAAAATAAAACCAAAAATGCTAAAGACATTTGGATTATTAACCTAATGGTTCTTTCTTATTTTTCTATATTTGCACACATACATACATATAAATATATATATATATATATATATATATATATATATATATATAAACATGTTCCATTAAACACACCTGACAAGATATTGTGATTTAGCTTTTTATCTAATGTTCCTTGTGTTCATACAAGTGTTTTCTTTTTTGAATACAAAGTGTATAAAAACTCTCCATAAAAGAAAACACTTGTACAAACACAAGAAAAATTGAATACAAAGCTTGATTGCAGCAACATGTCAGCCGTCTTTAATGAAACATATATATATATATATATATATATATATATATATATGCGTGTCTGTGTGTGTGTATGTGTGAGAGATAGAGAGAGAGATAGAGAGAGAATATTATATACAGATCAATTGAATGACAGAGTAGAAACACATTTCATCCTTGAGAAGGACTTCATCTGATAAGGTAATTTTTTTAAAACTCAAAAAGTAAAAAAAATGCTCACATTTATATCTTTCTCCCCTGTTATACTTATAAAATTCTATTAATAGAAATATACTTTAGGCCAATGAAGTCCTTGTAGAGAATAAAACATGTCTCAGAATTTTTCCACAAAGTCATTCACCTGTCTAATATATATATATATATATATATATATCAAATGGTGGCAGTCTGTTTCATGCTTGAACACAATCTTCAGACCTGGTGTATTGTGTTTTAGCTCAACTGTTTATATATGCTGGTCAATGATTCATTGTGACTAGTAAGGTATATTCTATTCTATTTAAAAACAAAAAGAAAAATATCTGTTTTTGTTTTGTTTATCAAGGAGGACACGAACATAGATTCCACCTTTAAAAAAAGTACACCTGAGTCACCCACATTTGGGGCTATTGTAAAGGTCAACCCAATCAGAGTGCAATAGAAGGATCTAGCTCTGTGAGAATTTGGTGTGAATTTTAAGTAAATATAAATTCTTTTCTTTTGCAGTGAGTTAACAGAAAATATCCTATGAGTTAATTAGTAGGACTTGTAAATCATGATTATCTCAAAAATGTTCTTACAATCAAGAAATATTTTCCGTCGTTATACAGGGTGCAATGTCGTCTAAATTATGCAAAAATGAAAATAATACTGACATCTCATTTTAAGAGATATATTACATAAAAATATCTAAAGAGTGAATTTATTCAATAAAATCATCATTGGCTTCAACCACAACCTCCAAATGACTTCAGAATCTCCTGCAACTCTTCTAGACAGTTTCCTTGTTTAAGTTGGTTAATGCTGCCATATACCTTGCCTTCAGTTTATCTTTGGTAATACAGGGAGTTTTGTTGCCCTCTTGCTCAACTGCATCTCACACATAATAGTCAAGGGATTGCAGTCTGGGGAGTTAAGTGGTCAGATGCAAAGAGTGATGTGGTAGCAGAAATTGTCTGACAACCATGACTGGATTCTCTTGCTTGTGTGGCAGGGTGCAGAGTCCTGTTACCAGACAAAGAATTTTCCAGCAGCCATCCTCTTGACTCATGGCATCACTACCTCCTCAAGACACTTGATGTAGGCCTCTGTATTGAGCAAGGCCCTGTGAGAAGATGAATAGAAGCATAACGTCGTCATCACTAGTAATCACTCGAAACACTTTCGTAATCACCATCCAACTCCTTCCAAATTCTCTGAACTGTCCTCAAATTGATAGCCAAACACTCTGAAATGTTTGTATTGAAGCTTCAGGCGCGAATGCCAAACAGTAGTTCGGGTATGTTGTTTCCAAATTTCTGGCAGAGTAAATTGCGTCATGGTGCTCTTTGTTCTCACAGTGAAATTAAAAATACAAAATAATCACGACAATTTGCTCATTGCCTTCTGTGTATCCTGCAAAAGTTCGATAAGACATTAAAAAAACAATGAATAAAAAATACAGAGAAACAAAAACTCGTTGTGGTGGAGGAATTCCGAAAGCTATTTGAATAATTATGAAAATTTGTCTTGTCACTTAATATTAATATGAAAAATCATTGGCGTTGTTACTAAGAGAAAGTTAAGTAAACGAACAGAAAATATTACGAGAGCAGAAAATAAAGTCTATTTAAGATATTTAAAGACAGTAAGAAATATTTGTCTTCATAAACGTTGAAGAAAACAAAAAATAAATTGATAGCATTTAAGTGATGCAGTCAACAATAAAACGAACAAAGCATACATATGTCGCAAGACGAAACCTTTTGTTATAGTGAATAAAAACCTGTGAAAATAGAATTACACACGGACACTTTCTTTTACACTTTGCTTCATATATTTGTAACATTAGAACTTGAAGGAAACCGAATAGTAAAAAAACAAACAGGATGTAAGAGAAGAAAAACGATGGACGATGTAGCGGCAACTTCTTTACCCTACCAATGTTATCAGGTCCAGAGCGCAATAAAAACATGAAATGCCAAACAAGTTACTGTTTTTCTTGTGATCTATGGAAAATTGGCGGAAACCCATTTGATTGTTTGAATCAGTCAAGCTGAAATCAGTTTAACACAGCAGAAAACATTGTTTTATTTTATTGAGTCTTTTTACTTCTTTACTCTGTTCCCTAAAGAGTCTTAAAAAAAGAAGCCAGGCAGATATACGGGGATAAAGTAAACCATTTTTTTTTTGTTCGTTCTTTTTAAATGTTATTATTGCCAAGGATTTGATTTGCATCACTGACTCAGGATTTTAAAAGAAAGTAAAAATTATAAAAAAAAATTGTTATGGAGAGATCAGTAAAAGGAGACAGTAGTTTTGAGCCGCCAGTGGAAATATTGATGAATGTAAGTGGATCAAGGGTCAACAGTCACGCTAAAACTGATAAACAAAAATGGCTATTTTGTTTCTTCTGTTTACTAAACATCAAGGAATTTCAAATACAAGGAATAATACCTGGGCATTATTCAATAAGATTTCAAAATATTTTAATTAAATTTAATGCCGAATTAAAAACAGATTTGACACTTTAGATAATAGTGTTAAACAGAGCCGGCTCAAGAGCATACCACCCAATTTTTGATACGTGGCCGCCCAATCTACTATATCTCATAAGGGTGTGACGAGTCTCTCACTGCTTTATTGCTACTTCCATGGAAAGAGCTCAGACGAACTACATTCGTTGGTCCCGCCAGGCCTAATCTTCACGGCAAGGATGCACCATGCCACTTACATAGTAGCAAACCATCTACATTTTCTCCGTGTTCCCTCGGGGAAAAGTAAGTTCCACTCGAACAGTTTCTTCCCGCGAAGCACTACCCCATGGAACAGACTCCCAAGAGGATGTTCCCTCAATCGCTACAATCTTAACCTGTTCAAGTCTAGAGTTAACCATTATCTTTCCCTCCTATCCATATAAACTACTCCTTAACGTAACACTCTACCTACTGTAAAAAAAATGTAGTATTCATATGAAATACAAACTTTATTGTAATCTAATTATGTAAAATAATAGATCATATGCAATATAGGTGAACAATTCAACTAGAAAAATTGAAAATAGATACAATGTATCTAAATACAAATTAATGACACGTCATAATATATCAACCCACCTTAAATAAATCAACATTTTGTGGCAATTTTTAACATCAACTTGAAAATTTTCTTGTTAAAAAGTTGAATCATTTAACACATTCAACATTATGGATAAAAAATAATGAATTTTATATAGTGTTTTTTGACACTTAGCACGAGCAAAACAAAATTATGGATTTGGATGAAAAAAAAAAACCCATAGGGACATCAAAAGATCACAAAGATTTTTCATCCTTTAATAGTCAGTTGTGCTTAGTTTAATTTGTAACATATTTAAGTAGGTAGAAAAAAGCAAATGTTGATAAGATAGTGAGGGTCACCAAGTAGTGCCAAGGGACCCCAATCAGGCTTGCTCCCCACGGTCGGGGGTTCGGGTGTAGTACGCGCTGAGCCTGGTGGTAAATAATTTAGTGTGCCTAGATTCTTTCTGGTAACCTTTTTGCTTTCTATGTTACAAAATTAAAATTGTCCCTCAAGGTTTTGCGATTTTAATTTTCTGATAAATTTTAATTCTTAAGTTAATGATGGAATAAGGTCAAGGGGAGTTCTACGACTATAAAATAACCATGGAAATTCCCCTGTCGCATCGTTTGAGTATAACAACTTTAACAACATATTTCAATAACAATAATAAGCATGATTGCAGGACATTATTTAGAGAAGTAAGTGGGTACAAATGAAAAAAAATTAAAACTGACGAGATTTTCCATTTCACTGTAGCAGTGTTAAATACCTGAGAGCATTATCACTATCTCTTTCTTTTTTTTCCGCACTGACGCTACTCCTTGGTCTTTTGAACAGGAGTAGACGTTTCTTCTAAAGTCTGTCTCGAAAAGGACTTCCAATCGGTTTTTGACTGGGACAGGAATTGGCTGGTTAACTCAGAAAACCTCAAAAACAAAACTGCTCCCTATTACTCACCACAGAGAACCATCCCTGCCCCTCATAAGAATTTCTGACACCCAACTTCACGAGAGCACCCCTTTGCGACTGCTCGGTCTCACATTGTCCGCTGACCTGAGATGGAACAAATACATTGAGTCAATAGCTTCGTCCACCGCAAGGAAAGTTGGCTCCCTGTGCCGCGCTAAGAAATTTTTCTCGCCTGAGTCGATCCTTCTAATCTACAAATTAACCATTCGCCCTTGCATAGAGTATTGCTGTCATATATGGTCTGGAAACACTTCTGTTTTTCTCAAGGTCCTTGATAAAATCCAGAGACGGATATGCAATGTAACTTGCCCTGATCTGGCATCTCGTCTGCAGTCGCCCTCTCACAGACGTGCCGTCGCCTCCCTCTGTCTTTTTTACAAATACTTTCATGGTAACTGATCCGATGAGCTGCTTTCGCTGGTTCCCAGATTTCATGCATTTAAGCGTTCCACTAGGCTGGCATCTCGTTCTCACACTTTCACTGCTGTAACTGTTAAATGTAGCCGTCTCTTCTACTCCAATAGCTTCATGTCTCACACTTCTCGCCTGTGGAACTCTCTCCTCTTTTTCTGTTTCCCTAATAGTTATAATCTCCAACTATTCAAATGTAATATCAATCGACGTCTCCAGATGCCTTGATCTATCCCCTATCCTTCTCTTCATCCTTTCCTCTATCACTCCTCTTTGCTCTCACTCCAACTCTCTGTAAGCCCTTGCGTGCTAGCGGCACCCCGCCTTGCTGGGAGTGAAATGATTAAAACAAACACTAAAAACCTCCTTATTTCTAACGTCTCCGCCTAAACTCCGAAATTGTATTTTTTATTTATTTATTTATCTTTCCTTCAGTAAGTGTATATAGGTTCGCCTATCGCCCGTTTCAAATTCCTTTTGAACAGGAGTAGAAGTTTATTCCTTGTTTCTTGTTCAGGATTAGGTTTCAGGTTACTTCTAAAGTATTCTTATTCTCTTTCACTCACAGTAGCCCCTTGTGTCTTAGGAGAATTGCCGCCTCATCTGGTTTGTTGATTGTTTTTGTTTAGCAGTATATCAAACTTTATGGGTTATATAGTTCCGAAATCTAATATTGTGTACACAATATTATTTTATTTTTTGAGAGAATAATGGTTTAGTGATACAATCTTACTAATTAACCCATAGGTAGGGAGAGAAAACGTGGATTTATACCTTTGCGGGTATTTGCGCGTAAGTGAATATAACGAACCCAACTAGAATAGGAACTCGGCTCTCCGAATACCAATTCCGAGCCATTATCCTTTGCACCACGCAAAAATCCAAGCTTGCAACACCTGGTATTACGAAAAGTGGTCACTGATCTTACTGAAACCGGTGTTTCAACGTGGCTGGAAGACCACCTTACTTGGGTTGAACTGATTAAAAACAAAGCTGAAACCAAACAGCGTCTCGGATACGTCTTTTCTCTCTTTTCTCGGGATCAAATAAATGCATTATCTATGAGGTTTGATAAATGCCTTGAAATTCCTGGGGCAAGTAATGAGGAAGGAGGGTTTGGAAAATCTGATACTCACAGGACAGATTGAGGAAAAGAGGGACAGATGAAAGTAGTGTGTAACATAGTTAATGAGCTAGAGTAAATGAATGGTAGAACAGGGTTTGTGAGAAATAACAAAAATGCCAAACTACAAGGAACAGGAAGATGTGTAGAGCCATCATCGCCTACGTCCTGAAGGGATAGGACACATAAAAGAATATCTATGAGGTATTGGCAGAAAGTAATGGACGTGCTAACCAACGAATTAACAAGCAGAATTATAATACTGATGGCTGCATTCATTTATTTTCAAATATAGGCAGAGAGATTATTTAGTTCTTCGAGGGTTTTATATTCTTTTACAAAGATGTGGCAATGTCGGGTGCCTCTTGCACTAGTTGTTACACTTGTATTTTGGCGAACTTTCAATGTGTGGTGTCTTTGATGGGTTCTTTTTTTAGGTTTGGCCTACTTAAATAGACGCGATCACATTCATGACATGTTAGATCAAATTCTGTGCCAACATTCTCAAGAAGATTAGCATCAAGACCCTTGCGAACATCTCTTGAATTTTTCAAAATCTGTTCAAAGTCTCACGTCCCATTGTACACCGCTTTTGTTCAATATCAACGATAAAGAGCTCCGTTTTCCTCGGTTTTACTTATATATGCACGCATCCGTATATATATATATATATATATATATATATATATGCGCGTATGCCGATACACATACGCGCGCGCGAGCGCGCACACACAAACAGATACGCGTACAGTTGAGTTGGCTAGACGTAACCGTAAATTCTATGCTAACAGTTCCTTTACTCGCACTTCTCGCTTGTGGTACTCCCTTTTGGCCCCTGGCTTTCCAGCCAACTTTAGTCTACAAAAATTTAAATGCAATGTCAATCGCTATCTTCTGTCATTCTGATTACTTTTCCTCTGTTCTCGCTCCTTAACAATGTTCCTGTTTCTAACTCTTTTGCAGTAAGCTCTTACGTCTGTGTTACTTTATTGCCTTGCTTGGGGTGAACTTGAATATATATATATATATATATATATATATATATATATATATATATATATATATATATATAGGTAAAGATGTGTTTGGTAATCCGTATAAATAATTCCAAGAAGGATATAATCCAGAGAGCTCAATGTAAAAACAGAGTAAATATTAATCATATTAAGTAAAAGACAACTTTAAGGGTTCATGGTGATTAAAATTAATTTCCTTAGAATTGAAATTCGATTCTAATTCCTCGGGTTGATCTGAGCAATTAGAAGCGAATTTCGATTCTATATATATATGAATAAATACAAAAGGAAATTTTTTTTAGCCGACGCGTTTCGTCCTCTGACGGACTTTATCAAGGCAAATATGAGAATTTTATTTTATAAAGTAAAAATGTTGTTAGTTTTTCAAAACATTTAAATTTAAGAAACGCCATAAATATTCACGAGGATAAATGAAAAGTCAAGGTAAATTATGGATGACTCTAAGTGACGTAATTTAATGTCTAAATGATGAAGAATATTTTTTATGGGATAAATTAATGTATCATATATTTTTTTTAAATAACAGGAACTTAGTTTTTTTTTTAATTCTTAACATTTTATAGTCATATTTGTTGGCTACAGACAGGAGTGATTCAGTTAGGAATGTGGATACTTGAAAAAATCCGTAACGCAGATTTATACTTTGATATGATCGGCACTTTCAAGAATTTTCAGTCTAAGCTACTTTCTCTTTTAATGACTATGATATGTTTTAGATCTAATTAATGGTCAAATTTATTTCTATGATTACGTAATGCATTTGATAAATTATTGTGAATAAGATCCTTTTTATGTTCATAGATATCTGCAAGTTTCCCCAATCTATTGTGAAAAGCAGTTGTGACATTTTATTTTATACCTGTTTCCGAATTATTATTGTTATGGGTATTTTAGGTTCTGATCATATCTATAATAATTTTGGGAGTGGTTGTAATTGGGTGTTGACCTTAATGTCCACTTTTATATTTACATAAGCCCTACCCCTGATACTGAACACTTTAGCCTATAAATATAACATACCTTAAAACTATATTTTTATCTTGCATGGCTGATGCTAACCTCCAGGAGAGTGACTAGTTGCACCTTCTCGGACTAACGTTTTTCGCTAACATGAAGTGGAAAGATTATATTGAATCAATTGCTAGGTCTGCGGCTAGGCTAGTTGGTTCACTGTGTTGTGCGTGACAGTTTTTAACTCCAGAATCTATTTTGCATATCTATAAGTCTAACATTCGTCCTTTTTTCGAATATTGCTGCCACATATGATCTGGTGCTCTTGTTATATATTTAGAGGTCTTTGATAAAACCAAAAGAAGAATCAGCAATATTATTGGTCCTGACCTGGCATCTTGGTTTCAGTCACTTTCCCCCTGTCATAATGTAGCTTCCCTCTGCCTTTTCTATAAATACTTTCATGGTAATTGTTCTGGTGCTAGACTTTATCTGATGAAATGGCATTCATTTGCTCAGCATTAGTAAAACAGTTTAATACATAAATTAATAAGAAATATCATAATACACTTCTGATTATTCATTAGTCAATTAGCACGGGGGGTACGCCGGTTAATACTCCATAAATAATCCTGGGTGTGACGATAAACTACATCCAGCAGCAAAGCCTCTGATCGGGAGAGTGGATGTTTTGAGGAGCTTGGGAACACCTTCTTAATTGCTGTTGTTCCGAGGGTTACCCTGATCCGTGGTGGTAGCAATTGTTAGGGTCCTAGCTATTGGAAAATAGTGAAGCTCCAAACAAAAACAATACATTATGAAAGCATAAATATATATTTTTTATATAAAAAAATACCACCTATACCTATTTATAAGAAAATTACCATCAATACATATTTATAGTATATATTTAGCTGATGCTATATAAGATTCTGTCCAAAATATCTATATTTCCGCATTAAATAACCCATAGAGTTATTGATATGTCCCTAAACAACCAATCAACCAATGAATAATGGACTATTCCGTTTTGATAGGATAAATAATGGACTATTCGTTTCTTTTTTTAGAAAGAAAGTCAGAAGATAGTGGAGGCGATAATACTGTCATGGGTTTAACGTCTGCTTCAGTGAAATGGAAAATCTTGTCAATTTTAAATCTTTCATTTCTACCCTATTCTTTGTTATTGCAATATTTGGTTAAAGTTGTTACGCGCAACTATTTAATGAGGCAAGAGGGGAATTTCAACGGCTATTTTGTAGCCGAGCAATTCGCAAGAAGCTTATGTATTCATTCAGAAAATATAAATGAAAAAATCGTGAAATTTTGACCGCTACCATTGGTTATTATTATTTTATTTCAATATTTAGCAATAATAATATTTGAATAAGTATTTGACGGCCATATTAGTGAAAAATATATTTAGCAGTAAATTTGAATTATAACAACAAAAATTTATTTCTTATACTCTCTGTATGTTATAATGTCTAGTGAATGTGAAATAATAATAACTACCTTCATCCACTGTCTTCAAATTCAGAAGACTGAGGGAAAAGACGGAAAGGAATCCGTGAGCCTACGTAAAATTTTCTTTGGGCTAATGAAAATCTCGCCTTTACAGAAATTGACTGGTAAACTAAGAAGAAAAAGGAAATAAATTCGCGATCCTATGTGAAATTACTTGTAAACCAATGAAATACTTGTCTTCACAGAAATTAGCCGTTGAGCCAGGACGAAGAAACAAAAGAAAGTAGCGACCCTATGCGAAATTCTTTTAATTAACTAGAGAAGAGTGTCACGTGAAAGGTTTCGTTTCTGTTCACTGCGTCCAGCGTTGATGTTTTCGTCAGTGTAAAATTACATGCCAATTATATTATCGTCTTTTAACCAAGCACACGTCACTTCAACAGTTTAAGAAAGCTATTTCAAACTATCCCTTTTTGTCTACTTTTGAACGTATGCAAGCCATATATTCCTTCAGTGATCAACGAAGCTTCTTACCTTTGTTTTAAACATTTTTTAATATTATTTTGTGTCTGATCATTTAATCTGTTGTATGAACATTTCCTTTTCATGACAATTCGTTGGAACTACGAGCTTTAAAAATGTCTGATTTATTTTCCTAAACGAGATACTGATACAACTTCAAGCGTGTAAATTTGTAAATAAATTCCTTATTTTTTGTTAAAATCAATCGTGTCTTTCATCGTCATTCCCAGCCTCCATTAATCTTCTTGACGTGGGTAAATATTTTTTTTCATTTTAACCCCTAAAAGCTCCATGCTATTATAAATGCTAACCATGAGTTTAGAAGGCCTATATATAAATTTACCTTACAAATTAAACGTTCGTTCATTTTTAAAATTATGAAGAAAACGAAAGCATGTTCTGAAGACGTAAAAGAGAAACTGATTTAGCCTTATTCAGCCATTAAAGTCTATAAGAACATTTCCAAAAGTTTCATCATACTTCATTTCACTGACTTATTCCTCGTTCATGAATGGAGAGAAATTAGTAGTGTATAAAACGCTTGAAAGATCTTATTATGCCAGAAAGATTTAAACACGAGACTTGACTAAAATTACAAGGGAAGTTTCAGTCAAGTCGAAATTGAGCGTAAAGGATATCCAGAAAGATTTGATGAACGCTGCGACAGATATACACGCGTCTCAACAATTTGTAGAACACTGAGCAGACAAGGATTTCACGGTATGCACGAAAGACGTCATTACTGAAGAAATTATATAAAAAGGTTCGTTTAGCATTCGCTAAAAAGATTTGAGACCAGACAAATGATGACTGGAATGCAGTAATTTTGTTAAACAAAGCAAAAATTGAACTTTTAGGATATAACCAGGAAGGTTACGTTCGTGAAAAAAAAGAACAGACGATGTTTTAAAAATAGCACCCCAACTGTGAAACATGATGGTGGATGCATTGTTTTATGGGGTTGCTTCAGTGCAGAAGGTACTGGGGAACGCACTAGGATTTAGGAGAAAATGGATTTGCTAAAATATCAGTTTGTTTTTTCCACAAAACTTTTTACCTCTTCTCTCCAGCATAGACTTGGTACGCGATGCATCGTCCAAACAAAACAACGACTCAAAATATATTTCGAAAAGCACATAAAAATGGTTTATGTAGAAGAAGATTTGCCTTTCGACCACTTGATCAAAATACGATTAAAAACTTTTCCGGCAAAATTGAAAATGGCTGGTTATAAAGAGGAATTACATAATCTGAACTATTTCGAACGAATCTTCAAAATGAGCGAAAATAATAGTTAAGATTCAAATACCTTATCAAAGATCTCAGCAAAAGTCTATTAGCAATGAATGGTGCTAAAATAGCCGTACCTGACTCTCCCTGCTATCCTCTACCTTTACAAGAACCACATCAAGCCGAAAATGGAATACAACTGCCATATATGTACAGGAGCTGCCCATTTTCCAGTCTCAATGGACTCCAAAAGCGTCTACGTGTCCTTGTGGGTGACGATTATTTTCCACTATGAAAGCCTTTCTCACAGACGAGACGTCGCAAGACTCTCGCTGCTCTGTCGCCATTTCCATGGAAAGTGTTCCTTAATTCTGTCAGTACTAACCTTCACGGCTAAGACTCGCTATGCCAACGCTCATTGTGGCGAACCACCTTCATTCCCTTCGCATTCCTTTGGTGACATGTAAGTTCCACTCCAGCAGCTTCTTCCCACGAACCCCTACCTTGTTGGACAGACTTCCAGAAAGATGCTTCCCCGATTACAACAATCTTAACCTGTTCAAATAGAGGATTAACCGTTATCTTCCCGACTTATCCGCATACGCTGTACCTCTTACTCTCTAGCCCTCTACCACGTGTGGCCCTCGGGCCTTGTACAGAGGGAATATCATTATAGAAATAAAAAAATAACTTAGTTGAGTGGGTCGAATAATTATGTAAAATAATTTTAATAAATCTGTTTATATTTCTGAGAGGAGATATTGTAACTATTTACGCTATTTGCATTTACAGTTGTCTTCATTGTCATATTCACGACGTTTCGGCTGTTTTTCGCTACAGCCTTCTTCAGGTTATATACGTTGAAATTTCGAACCGAACACTTTATTTAGTTCACAGGGTTAGATTCTTCTACTTCCACGTATCGCGCCTTTTTTGGCTCTCCCAATAATTTATATATCCTTTAGTAACTCAATTTTCCAAGTTTTTGTTCACCTCTGCTGTGGTCAGATATTGAACTCACAACTCTTTGGGTCAAGACATTGGATTATTTCAACCAACGCCTTTATCCACTGGGGCATGTGTTCTTGGATACTCCCGTGGAGTAAATTAAGCGTTCGGTTCGAAATTCCAACGTATATCACCTGAAGAAAGCCGGAGCGTACAACGGTCGAAACGTCTTGAATATCATATTAAAGATAAAAACAACAGTCCGAGCAATGTAAATAGGTATATTTTAACAAAGTTTTAATAATTATGGAAATCAATTAATGTTGATTTTTTCCTATTTATTTTAAATCCACATATTAGTTTTACTAAAGCTAATGAATGATATTTCTTCTAATTAGGAATTATAATGATTTATGTTAGTGGACATATTGGATTAGTCTTAGAAAATAATATGATTAATCCAACCATATTTCAGACATAATATTTATTCTAACGAAAAACAATATCCACCATAGCAAACTTTTCCTTTCTTGTGAAGGTTTTTTGTTACAAAACGATGGAAGTTCTGCTTTCAACAAAGACTAGGTCACGTGGTATCAGACCAGGAACAGATGAGTCTTTGATGCTTGGCCACCTTCTGAAAGTCCAAAAGAGATTAACAGCTTCATAAATCCCTCTGAGGCGGCAGGAAGACAGACTGCGATTGAACAGTTTTGTGACAATTCCGGAACTCCCATACATGTATTGTAGGGTTTGGTAGATGTTAGCAGAGCCTCAAAGACCTACTGCAATTTCTTGAGAAAAAAACATACGGGTGACCATGTGTCTGCTGATTGTTATTGTAAATCTGTAACAATGGCGAAGCTTGAGAAATTTACAAAAAAGACTTTGTTGTTATGGTTCGCTCCCAATAAACATTACACGTGATATCACCATACGCTATTTTCAAACTTTTTGAAGAACAACACAAACATTAACTTCGGATAGCTTATCTACAGTTTTGATCTCAATACAATACACAACAATATCCTATTTAAAAACTGTTAATATACAATAAAGATTAAACACACAAGAGCTAGGTACCTCCACTTTTTCGCGGGAAAACAGCATAGCGTAATAAACAAATGCCACAAACTTACCGAAAATAAATTTTTATCGTCAAAACGCTTATGTTATTATTAAGATGAAAGACCAAAGTGTATTTTAATTATTTTTTGATATTTTTTAATATTTTTTAACACGTTCGAAATTTTGGTTAAAGTTTTCTTTTTTTTACGTCATCGCGGTGCTGTAAAAATAACATTGTTTTTTTTTGCGCTTTTTTCCCGTTGAAAACCCATTGATTTGGAAATTCTTGTAAAATTAAAGTAATTGTCCGATTTTAATGAAATTTTCAGGACTTATTTCACCAATGAATGAAATTATTTTTGAAATATTTCTTTTTAGTAAATTTTAGTAAAAAATATTTTTTTTTTTAATATGTTACACCCCACTTACTTATTTTCCCGAAATTTTTTTCAATTCTTTTTATTTCCTTACAATTTTTTTTTGTTTAAAGTAGGAGTCATTGGAGATGGTAAATCACCTACTTTTTTTTTTCTAATTTGTTCCAACTTTTGTAAAATGAGCTTTGAATAGAAAAATAATGAATCCAATAAAACTATGATATTACTTAATTAGAAAAGCTTTTAATTGCTTTTGTAAATAAGTAATATTAAGGTCATTATTGCCTGAAGAAATAAATTTTTTCTGATGAATAATTAAATTTTACAAGAATTTTTTATTTGTTTTACATTTTGATTATAATAATTTATAATAGTTTAAAAATCGTGCAAAACTCTGTATTAGCTTATTTCCTTTTGATAATTAGTAATTAAGTAGAAACAAAATTTACGAGTTCAAAATTGCCAAGTTTAATAAATTTAGTGATTCCACTTTTTTTTCAAATAATTTTTTATGTTGTATTTTTCTACTTAATACATTCCTTATTTCCATGTACGGTAGACTGAAATTGCCATTATTATAAAAAGAGTTTTGTCCCTTTATTCTAATAAATAGACATAACAGTAAAACTAAAAATAAAAGGGTTCACTCAGATTTCTAGTAATTTTCATTTATGGTCACCCGTCGTAAGCTGTCATCACTTGTCAATCAACACGTGGATCAAGTATCGGATCAAAATTACGGTACCAATCGTTAATAATTCGTTGTATATTTCTTTTTTATGCTATAATTAAGTAATATTTTTTTTAAATCAGATTAATTTAACATTAAATTTTCTAATTTTACTAAAATGACGTGTCAGAAATTTTTTTAAATATTTTTAAAATCGATAAATTTGTGTTTGTTTACAAATTTCTTAAAATTAAGAAAATGGCGGGTTTTTTGAAAATTTAAAAATTTAAAATTAAATTTGACATTCCAATGTATATAGTTTCTATCTGAAATATACCAGAATTGTTTACTTAATGGAAATAATAAATTTAATGATTCAACTTTCAAGTAAAACTAAAATGAAATATTCAAGCATATTTTTTCATTTTAAAAAATGCATTTTAAACTTAGGTATCGATAATTTATGCCGAAAAAGTGGAGGTACCTACACAAGACCTTATCGGTTCTTTTCAATGAAACTTGATTGGAAGAATACTTGCTGCCTATATATATATATATATATATATATATATGTGTGTGTGTGTGTGTGTGCGTGTGTGTTATCTGTGTGTGGCTCTGTGTGTGTTATCTGTGTGTGGCTCTGTGTGTGTGCTACTTTAAATACGACTTACAAGGTACTGCGTTAAATCTTTTTATTTAATTTAAATTTAAACACAGTACCTTGCTACCGTGTCAGTGTTTAATGAAACATCTATACAAGAGAGATTACTGCCAAATGCACAATTATGTATATATATATATATATATATATATATATATATGTTTTGATAAAGCCTCGCAGAGGACGAAACGCGTCGGCTAAGTATAGTTTTTCTTCATGTCTCTTTTTATTCATTTTGTCCAATCTACCGATACAATCAATCTTTAATATTTACACACACGAACACACACACACACACACACACACACACACACACACACACACACACATATATATATATAAAGAGAGATAGTTTTTTTAAATTTCACGCATGCGCATTATTTGTTTTTGGTTTCCGCTTTGCCCGATCTACAACTGATGTGCTTACGGCCATCACTGAAACTGTCTACCGAGCTCTTCAAAATAACGGGGAAGCCCGTGCCGTGGCACTAGACATTTCAAAAGCATTTGATAGGGTTTGGCATGTGGGCCTTCTTCGCAAGCTCCAGGGTTATAGCACTACAGGTCGATTATACAACCTAATACAATCATTCCTGTCAAACCGTGAATTGAAGGTCGTTCTCAACGGATTCTCATCCAGTTCCTATCCTACGAACGCAGGTGTTCCTCAAGGCTCCATCCTAGGCCCCACTCTATTCCTTATCTACATAAATGACCTTTCTGACGCAATAACTTCCCAAGTTGGCATCTACGCGGATAACACCACAATTTATTCCTGCCTCAAAAACAAATCTAGTCTCACTCACAAAACTCACCTGGCCATGCGTCTCGAAAAGGACCTCCAATCGATTGTGAACTGGGGCAAGAATAGGCTGGTCAACTTCAACGTTTCTAAGACAAAACTGCTCTCTATTAACCACCACAGAGATCCTTCCCTTCCCTCCATTAGAATGTCTGACGCTCAACTTCTCAAGAGCAACTCTCTGTGGCTTCTCGGTCTCACGTTGACAGCTGACCTGAGATGGAATAAATACATTGAGTCAATTGCTTCGTCCACCGCAGGGAAAGTTGGCTCTCCGAGCCGCGCCAGGAAGTTTTTCTCCCCGGAGTCGATCCTCCAGATCTACAAATCAACAATTCGCCCTTGCATGGAGTATTGCTGCCATATATGGTCTGGTGCCTCTTCTGTTTGCCTCGGGGTTCTTGATAGGCTCCAGAGGCGGATATGCAATGTAGTTGGCCCTGTCCTGGCGTCTCGTCTACAGTCACTTTCTCACAGACGCGCCGTCGCCTCCCTCAGTCTGTTCTACAAATACTTCCATTGTAATTGCTCCAAGGAGCTGTATTCGCTGGTTCCCAGACGTCATAAGTTCAAGCACCATACGAGGCTGGCATCCTGCTCTCACCCCTTCACTGTCGAAACTCCTAAATGTAGCCGTCTCTTCTACTCCAATAGCTTCATGTCTCGCACCTCCCTCCTGGGGAACTCCCTTCCCTATTCCTGTTTCCCTGTGAGCGATAATCTCCAGCTATTCAAGTGTAATGTCAATCGACATCTCCAGTTGCATTGATCTATCCACTACCCTCATCTTTTCTTCTATCACTCCTATCTGATCTTGCTCTAAATTTTCTGTAACCCCTTGCATCCTAGTGGCTCCCGCCTTGCTTGGGGTGAAATGCTTAAAAAAAAAAAAAAAAAAAAAAGAATATTTTAAAGCTGGTTATTTGCTTGTTTTTGATGACTATGTATATGTAACTGGTAGAAATTTCAGTTTGTAACCCTTATTGGTTATTTTTATGGTGGTATTAAATATGCTGGGGGAGGGTGTAGTTTACGTTAATAATTATATCGGGTTTTATGATAATAGTAGATGTGATGTGATAGTAATGTTGTAAGCGGATTGGTGGCAATGATAATATAAGTAGCTAATAGTTATTGTAAATTGGTATAAGTGATTAGTAATGGTGGTGGGAGAATGATAAAAACAATAAATGTAATTATTGTGGTGGTAGCTTGAACTAAAAAGTGATTGTTGGTGTTTTATTTTATTCTATTTCATATATATATATATATATATATATATATATATATATATATATATATATATATTAGCGAATATACATAACATTCAACGTCGATAACACGATACAGTTCTTGCAATTTTCAGGTGCAAATATGTCCTACGCGTTATATCGCTTGGGTTCTCGGTGTAATGAATCAAAATTGAACATATTTTGAATCATCACCACGAGAACGCGAACCCCATAAAGGTAAGAACATATTTGCACCTGAAGATTGTAAGAACTGCAAGAAAATCCGAGTCATGCTATAGAGGTCGGATTTGATGAATATTATTCACTAATATTTACTTATAGCTCTGTTTCATAACGTTGTGCACTGTATTTATAAAACGTCAGGAAGAAATATATTTATACGTACGTGCAAGTATATGTACGTGTATGTAGATTTTTTTTTCCTACCCATTCTCATATATATATATATATATATATATATATATATATATATATATATATATATATATATGATAAAATATAGCTTAAAGGTATGATATATTTATAGGGTAAACATACTCAATATGCGAGATAGAGCGTATGCAAATATAAGCAGTGTAGATAGAGTTCAACTGCGAATGGCGACAATTTAATTCATGCTTGAACGCATCCTCAGGATATATAGGTTGGATAGTAGCCAGATGATTTATATATGTTAGTCATTCTGGCGTTACGGGAAGCAAAGCAATGTCAGTTATTTCTTTTTTTTATCGTGATATTAACGGCTATTGAATAAGCGGGAAACGTTATTTTAAATTATTCTGACGGCGATTGGTTAAAACTAATTATGGGCCTGAAAGCGGTTATTTTGTGGCTATTGTAGAGGGTCGTTTCTTAACTTTTCAATCACTTTTATTTTTAATTATTTTAGTCTATATCGCATTCATTCATAAATTATTTGCTAGTGATTATTATTATTATTATTATTATTATTATTATTTGTGTATGTTACTTTTCCTGCTTTGCATCCTGTAGAGCCGAATCGAAACTATGGCCCTTAGGCCCTATAGGAGTGTTATCATTTAATTGATAGCACCTTTCCTAGTATATGGGATGTTCCTAGAAGGGCGATCTTCTGGGAAACTTGTACTATTATTATTATTATTATTATTATTATTATTATTATTATTATTATTATTATTATTATTATTATTATCAAATTCATATAGTTGTTTGTCCATTTGTCTATTTCCTTTATTTGTTTATTTTATTTTATTTAATAAATCATATATATGTGCGTGTGTGTGTGTGTGTGTGTATATATATCTATATCTATCTATCTATATATATATATATATATATATATATAAACTATATTT
>OZ010598.1:92806270-92828770 GCA_963932145.1 Acanthosepion lycidas | reverse complement strand
CCAGTCGTCTGTAGTTTCCTGATATCTTTGAAGTCCGATTTTTGTAATTTTGTAAGACAGTTCTAGTTGAACTAATCCTCTGCCTCCTCCGGAACTGGGCACATACAGACGATCATCATCAGATTTAGGATGATGCATGCGATGGCAAGTGAGTAGCTTTCTCATTTTGGCGTCCATTTGCTTAATGTCAGCTATGGTCTAGTTAAGGATGCGGAAACTGTATTGCACCACAGGGACAGCCAAGATGTTTTGGGCTGATACTCTGTTGTTTTAATTCAACTTGGTATTCAAAGCCAATATTCTTTTCTTACTTTCTCCTTCATTTGGGTATGCTGTATTCCATCTCCTTCGCTAATTCCTAGGTACCTATAAGCTTCTTCTTGTTCAAATTCCCTAATATTTATGCCAAAATCTAAATCTATTCAGTGTGTTTCTGTAATTCTTCCTTTCTTGAATGTTACTTTTCCACATTTATCTAATCCGAAATCCATAATTAAGTCGTCACTGAAACATTTTACAGTACTGAGGAAACCCTTTAACTCATTATCGTCTTTGGCAAAGATTTTGAGATCATCCATGTAGAGTAGGTGATTGAATACTTTCTTGTTTACTTTGTATCCATAGTTATTATTGTTTAATTCATGCGTAAGGAGGAATTAAAGACAGACAGAAGAGAAGGGGTGACAGGGAGCCTCCTTGAAAGATTCCTCGTCGGATATTTAGGCGGTTGGAGATGGCAGTGCCTCTGGTGTGATTTAGGTGTAATGTGGTTTTTCGCATTCTCATGCTGTGTTTAAGGAAATTTACTATCATCAAAGAAAATCTATACATTTCCAAAGTCTCAAAGATCCAAGAGTGCAGTACACTATCAAATGCTTTACAGCAATCTCACCATGATGTGCTGAGATTACTAACTCTTCTCCTGCAATTTTCCAGGATCATTTTATTTATAAGTAGTTGATCTTTACAACCATATGAACCCCTCCTTCATCCTTCTGTACCAGTGGAAGAATATTGTTTTCTTCGAGAAAAGAGTAAGTACAGTTCATCAGGACAGACGTGATCAATTTATATGTGGTGGACAGGCATGCTATAGTCCTATATAATTTTTCGGATCATGTTTCACTCGTTTTAGGCATGGGAGATGCAATACTTTCAGTGATCTATTCTGGGACTGCATAGGTCTTATTTATAAGCATTGATAAAGTTTGTTCAAGGGTTTTATGGATTGATGACAGATGATAGAGCCAAAAATTGGGTACCTTGTTGTCGGAGTTAACTCCTCCTTAATTGTCCAAATATTTCACTAGGGCACGCTCTCCCTTACCATATAAATACTGGGCAACTTCTTGCCTCGTTCTCTTTTTACTTTGCAGACGCATTTAAAAATGTGATCTCTCACAGAGATTCGCTTTTTTTTCACCCATTTGTGGAAAAACGCCATTAAAAAGACATACACGGACGAACAAACATTCACCAAAATCCAAACTTTTTACGTTCACACACAAACACAAATATTGATGTCTTTGTCACTTGTTAATTTTGTTGTTTAATACATATATTTGTTGATATATACATACATACATACATATATATATATATATATATATATATATATATATATATATATATATATATATATATATATATATATCGGTCTTGTTTGTTTTCTTTACATCTTCGGTTGGACTCAACTTGAGTCCGCATTGTTCTTGTATTAGGTTGGTGCAAAAATAATGACGTAATAATGTCGTTTTTTGACGTTAAAAATACGTCAAAAAACGACATTATTACGTCATTATTTTTGCCCCTACCTAATAGCTATACCTTCTAGCAGAAATAAACAGCACGTGTTCCTAACCTAACAACTCGCAAACCCAACGGTCCTCTACATTGTCATTTCTCGAGGACTTCCATTTTTGGCATTTAGAGTTTGTCTAACATTATTTTTGGTTATATTTTCCCATTCCTGTAGAGATTTATCCATTATTATTATTATTATTATTATTATTATTATTATTTGTTTATTTATTTATTTATTTATTCGAATTTCTTTTATCGGATTATTATACCTACAGATAGATATTATTTAATAAATGTTTACTGGATTTATCTCTTTGACTGACTCTAGAGTTTAGCGTATCACCGCTCATCACGATCAGAATTTCCAATAATTCTATTGAATAATTACCAGATATCACATTTATACTCCACAAAACAAACGTTAGACTTCAAATTTGAAATACGCGCCGCTCTTCTTGACTTTATTAAGAACGTGGCAACATTTAAAAGTAGTTAAAATATTCAATTTTTTTTTAATCACAGCAAAACTCGCGCAACAAACCACGTAATTCGGAAATTAATAATTCTTAACAAATTCTAAAACGTGACGCGTACCTTAAATTTTAAGTAATTTATTATTTTTTAAATAATTCTCTTCACGGCTGATTATTTAGTTTTACCTTTATTTAAAAAAATTCCCGGTGGAAAATTTATTTGAACCAACACGCTTATTTTAATTTAAAAAATTCTCAGTGGAATAACGCTTTCAAACGGCACTTGTATTTGGTGCTAAGGAGTATTGAAGACAGGCAGACATACAGAGATTGCTAATCAATATTACATAAACAGACAAGACGGGCTGAACGGGGTTGGTGCTTTCTTCACTGCCCTGCCTTCTTCGAAAACAGTCATTACTACGACTGCCGCAAAAGAAGGCCACACACACACAAAAAATAAAATAAAATAAAATAGCTGGGGTAATTTCCTAATCTCAACACATTCCCTTCTCACAAATTGCTTCCAATTTATATTTCTAGTTCTTCTACAGAATTTCTCTTTCTTCACTTCTTCGCTCCTTTCTCCTCCTTCAACGCTAACTGGAGATAACGAAGATCCTCAATGGGGCAACGAGAGGAGGGGGTTGATCTTTAAAGAAAAAGTAAACCATGAATAAACCCAGTACAAGGAAGACATTTGCTGCGTTGACCCGTACATATTGTAGAAATAGAATTCATATTCGCAAAAACTTAAGGATACTCTACAACTTGAGAACGTGGAACAGAGTTTAAAAAAAAAAACGTGCGGAAAGACCAACAAATTTCCTGCAGCCACAACGCATTTTGACTGGTGGAAGTTAGTCCAAGCAGACAGTAAATTTGGTGTCTGCTGGAGCAGGAGAATAAAGTCTTTAACATGTCGTCATCCGTAGTCTGACTATATCCGATAAAAGCCCGAAGGACATGAAACAAACTGAGATGAGCCAAGCGACAGTTCATCGGTATCTTCACCTCCGACTTTCTTTTTCACAGTTGACCAAACACCAGTTAACCGAATGGGGATCTCAGGTTAGCTAGTTTATATGGCCGAGAGCTAAAAGACGGAATCTAGAGCCAGATTCGCTCGCCAGTTTCAGCGCTTCGGTGTTAATATTTTCAGCGTACAAGAGACTCATTTCATTGTAAGTGAATGGGAAGATGTTATCAGCATATTTTGATATTAATTCGAGGGGAGTTTCTTAGCAAGTCAGCCGCTTTTGGGGTGCGACCCGTGAGCTTGTCTTCACAAATCTGCCAGGCAAGTTTTGTATGCTGGATGTAACTATAAAGAAGAAAGCGTTTTGATTCTTTCATTTTTTTTCTTTTTAGAATAATTTTCACCCTGTACAAGACCCAAGAGCCACCCAAGGTAGAGCGTTACAGAGTAAGAGGTAAGGAGTATATTTTATAAAGATATGCGGGAAAGATAAGTGTTAACCCCGGACTTGAACCTATTAAGACTTCAGTGATTAGAGAAACATCCTTTTGGGAATCTGTTCCACAAGGCAGCGGTTGATGTGAATAAAATTTTCGATTGGAACTTATGGAATACGGACAGGGAATGAGAGCGAAGTTAAGGCGTAAAAAACTGATCAGTAATTTTCATAGTAATTATCATAGCAATTATCATAGTAATTTTCATAATAATTATCATAGTAATTATCATAGTAATTTTCATGGTAATTATCATAATAATTATCATAGTAATTTTCATAATAATTATTATAGTAATTATCACAGTAATTTTCATGGAAATTATCATAATAATTATCATAGTAATTATCATAATAATTATCATAGTAATTTTCATAGGAATTATCTTAATAATTATCATAGTAATTTTCATAGTAATTATCTTAATAATTATCATAGTAATTTTCATAATAATTATCAGTAATTATCATATGGTAATTTTCAATAATTATCATAGTAATTTTCATAGTAATTTTCATAGTAATTATCATAATAATTATCATAATTTATTTATTTAAAGAAGCTAGAGATATTACATGTTGCACTGAATCAAAACTGAATGCATCACCCGATATAACACACGTCGCACAAGTTGTTCAGAAAAGAAGATTTGTGGGACTTTCCCGGCAAAAATGAAGACAATCTTATTAAGTGATGTTGTAGAAATCAAAACATGGACACACCAGTATTAGTTGTTTATTCAAATTGTTTCATTTAAAGGCACCGGGTGCCAGTAGAAATAAATAAAACAAAGGCTTTAACCCATTACCTGCAATGAGCCCCATTTGGGGATCTGTTAAAATTAAACTCACTACATGTTTGTACCTTGTATTTACATTGAATTGCTTACATACATTGCATTTGCAGAGGTATATTTTACAACACTTAGCCTTTAAAGCTTTTATTATTAGCCGTAATAAGACAATTTCTGTCGTAATTTTACATTTCACGAGTAGAAAAATAATGACAATTTTGAAAAGTATTTTTTTTATTATATCTCTAATCAATATTATTTTTTGATGTTTTATACACATATATATTTGATGTTCTCGTTTCTATAAAAATGACAATGGTAACTACTGAAATTAAACATAAGGAATAAATAAACTCCTAAGACACCGGTATGGGCCAAAAATGCGTATTTAAAAAAATTTGGCAATTAATGGGTTAATGTGAGATAACGTGGAATGTCTTTTATTCACATGGGACATTTTTAGGGGAATAAGAAAGGATATCAAGTAAAAAAAAATAGTCTTTTTAATTTCGCTATATTTCCGAGATTAATAATTTACACTATTTACATTGTTCGGAATGTTGTCCTCATTTTCGTCACCATATTCGGTCGTTGTACGCTCCAGCCTTCTTCACGGAAACATGGCTTAGTGGATAAAAGTGTTGGTTGAATCTAGGGACTTGACCCAAAGAGTTGTGCATTCAATACCTGGCTACAGCAGAGGTGAACAAAAATGTGGAGAGTTGAGTTAAAGGGAGATGACTGATACTGAGACATCCAGAAGAGGCATGGCACGTGGAACTAGGACAATCTACCCCTGTGGACGAAATAAAGGGTTTAGTTCAAATTTCTACCATGTGAATAAAGCTGGAGTGTACAATGGCCAAAACATCGTGAATATGGCAACAAAGATGAGGACAACAGCCCAAACAATGCAAATAATTTTTTTAATGTTTATGTCTTATTGTATGGAATAGTTTTCCTTTCCTTTTTTTCATGTACCATGTCATTTCAGAATGTAGATGATCATGGCTCTCCACAACATCCTGTTCTTTGTAGCTTTTAGCTATGTTTATTTGCTATATTTTCCACTCTCTGTTCTGCTCCATTAATACAAATTTGTTAAGTTGGTTACTTGGTGAGAAGGAAGGGGACTAGGAAGATGGAAAAAGCCAAACAACTAAATGTCCTGAACCCAGAAAGAAGAGGCAATGCGCAAACTTTCATGGGAAATTTAGCTCAGGGGGAGGTGTTACAATGGAATGTCCCACACTCACTACTGCATATGTGGATTGACTATATAGGTAGATATATATAGTGAGCACAGGATATACCTGGCAGAGTTGCTTTGGGAATTACCAGCTTCCCTGTCTTTCAGTAGTGTATTCTCTTTTACAATAAACCTCTCTTTCTTTCATCTATGCACATGTTTCTGTTTCTTTCACTTGAGTACCACCTTTGTTTGTTTGTATCCTCTTTAAGGATACAACATTACTCAATGTTTTCCTCTGCCCATCTTTCCTTAAATATGTCCTTGTGAGTGTCAAATTCTCCAAGCCCCATTTCCTCATTATACATCTGCAAAATTTAAACTTCCTCTTTCTTTTTTGTTTCCATCTTCCTTATAACTTCTTCATTACTCATAAGTTCTCCCAATGACATTCTCAGCATCCTTCAGTAGAATCAAATTTCTGTTGCTTCAAGTTTTCTCCTTATTTATGAGGAAATTGTACAACATTCCCTGCCATATAGGAAGTTTTAGTATTAGCTATCAGCTCAACACTCTTTTCTTTGCTTCTAAAGAAATTTTTCTATAACTTAATACTTTGTTTAGCTTTTGAAAAGCATCTTTCACTATTCCAATGAAATTTGTATTTCTGTGTTACATTTTCTGTTGCCTGTTATAACACTGCCCACAGAGTTATTATTTGAAAGAATCTTCTGTTTTACAAGGAGAAAGAGACAATTGTAAATTCTGGGATACATAATGAGGTAAGAGGGCTTGGGGAATCTAACACTGACAGGAGACACTGAAGGTATGATAAGCAGGTGGAAACAGCAATTAACCTATTGAACAAGTTTGTGTGAATGGATGGCAGAATTGAAACAAAAAGAATTTTTTTGCAATAATGTTCACCCTGTACAAGGCCTGAGAGCCACTTAAGATAGAGTGTTATAGAGTAAGAGGTACAGTTTATGTGGATATGCAGGGAAGATAATGGTTAATCCTAGACTTGAGCAGGTTAAGAGTGTAGCGATTGGGTAAGCATTCTCTTGGGAGTCGGTTCTATTAAGCAGCAGTTCATGAGAAGAAACTGCTTGAGTGGAACTTACATCTCACCAGAGGAATATGAAGAAAATTAGGGTGGTTTGGTACTATATGCGTGGTATAGCTGGTCTTAGCCATGATGATTAGAACTAGTGGAACTAAGTAATGTCGTTCACTTGAATACTTTCTATGATAAGAGGTTGGAATTTACTTAGTGCAACAATAGATTGAAAGTTGGGGAGAGCCATGATTTCCTACATCCTGAAAGAGACATGGTGCATGAATGAAAAAGAGAAGATTAGTAGACTCTCTCAAGAAAGAACAAATATAGTTAAAGGAATGACTGTTTCCAAATGAACAACGATAAAAATATATTCTTTGCTTTTTATGATAAAGAAATTGCCTAAGACTGTCAATAACACACCTGACAATACAAAAATTGACAATATGTAAGGAATATTTGATTGCATAATATTTACTGTCGGATTCAAATATTAAGACCTTGATAGCATGTGAATTCTTAGTAACATTTTGGCCATAAATGTACTTAGCACCAAACAAAGTTCTGTGTAAACAAAAACATCCTTGAAAACAGAAAGCATCAGATTCACTACAGCTAAGCAAATATGCAAAGCTATTGGACATACTTAAAACAAACAGTACTTTATTATGTCACATGTCAAAGTTGTCCTCTCCCAGGCCAAGTCATCCATGCCATCTTGTCGAGAGTGATGAAAAGCTGTTTGGAAAAGCTGTGACATCAGTAATTTACTGTTAGTTCTGCAGCATCATGAGGACCTAACATCTCCATCACTTGCTTTCATTACAAACATTATCCTTATCAGCCAAATCACAACATCATTAACATTATTCGATTGTCAGCACAAGTGTTGATTTTCCTTCTAATGTTATCTCTCAACAAAATGGTTATCTAAATAGCCTAAGTGTTTAGATGATGAGGCAGGGTTCCATAGGCAGTCTGGTTCAATCTCTCATTTCAAATACCATAAAGTCATTATTTGCTTCACAACTGCCCAGATGTTTTGATTATTGGAATTTTTAACATGAAGCTATTCAATTTTTTATTTTTTATTCAATTTTTACAAAATGATTTTACTAAAAACATGAAGAATCTGCAATGTTATTGGTCTTGACCTGGCATCTCAGCTTCATTGACTTTTCCACTGCCATAACAGAGCTATCCGATACCTTTTCTATAAATATTTCACATAACAATTATTCTAATGAACTTTCCTCTGTGGTAGCTAGACTTTCTGAATTTAAGTGTAGTACTAGTTCAGTGACAAGTTGAAATGGCTAGATGTAACCTTAAGTTCTATGCTACCATTTTGTTTTTTGTTTTTTTGTTTTTTTGCTCGCACTTCTCACTTGTGGAACTCTATTCCAACTTCTTGCTTTCGAGTCAAGTTTGATCTTCAAAAATTTAAATGCAATGTCAATTGTTATCTTCTGTTTTCTTAATTCCTGTTCTTTTATTGTTCCCTCTCCTTAGTAATGTTTGCTTTTTCTCATATTATCTCACACTCAGTAACCTATTGCATCTTAGTGACTTTATTGCCTTGCATGGGGTTAAATGGGTTTAAAAAACAACATGTAATTATTAAGAAAGATTTGAACAAATTATTTTCTTCATACAAATTAATGAATTCAACTGAACCCTAGTAAAGAGATAAGAATAAGGAGGGAGAAACTAGCATGATTAGAAAATTAATTACTAATTATTAATTAATGATTATCATACAACAAAATCTCTACAAGACACCATTGTAAACAAACTCTAATTATATCTTGGATTGTCTTGGATGTGGTGGTAAAGATCTTAGCATCAGGAATAACCAATTTATTTACAAGTTTTTTAGAAAGTGTACTAGAATAGGCATGGTGGAGTAATGGATAGTGGCTCAGACTGAGGAATCGGCGAGCCGAGTTCAAATTCCAGTCAGATCCATTACATTCACTTATGTGTTAATACTCTTGAGAAAGCGATAAATCCTCTTCTTCTCATCCCAGCAATGGTAAATAACAGACTGACTTCTATAGCCTTGGATAGCAACTGGTCTATCGCAGAAAGAAATTGCAACCTGCTGCAAGGAAAAAAACTGCCTTGTCATTTATGAATTGAAAGATACATGTTCACCAAAGTGTGTATCATACATGGCATATAACAGACTACTGACTGACTGCTAGAGGGTGGGATCATGAATTTGATGCAATTGTTAGAAGTGCTATGGGTGGCTGCAGCTGACCTATCCTCTTGCCTGTTTTGCATCAATGCTGACTTGTGGCTAATGAATTATTTTCCTTCCTACACCCTCCTTCCCACAAACAAAGCATTATGAGCCTCTCTCTAAGAAACTATTATTAACATGCACTGTCTCCCAGTAACTGTAACTAAGGTTTGCTAAGAATAAGTGTAGTAGAAACCACACATTAGTTTGTAAAGAAACACAAACATGCCTTAGTAGTCATATGCAACAACAACTAGCTTGCTTATACCAAAATATCAAATATTAATAATACAAATAACAAATAATAATAATGATAATAATAATAATAATAATAATAATAATAATAATAATAATAACAAATACTGCTACTACTACTAATAATATAAATTAATGAAGTTAAGCCTGGTCTGCACCTAGATGAGTGACCAATTGGGAATTTTGCATGTAAGTGCATATAATGAACCTGACTGGAATTAGAACTCTGTTCTTTGATTTTCAATTCCAAGACATTATATGATACACCAGCCATACATTCAAGCTTGAATTCAAAAAATGTATGGCTGGTGTAACATATAATGTCTTGGAATTGAAAATCAAAGAACAGAGTTCTAATTCCAGTCAGGTTCATTATATGCACTTACATGCAAAATTCCTTCTTTTCACAGCTATGCGTTAATTAGAAGCAAATCAGGAAATCTTTATTACCTCCAATAAAGTTTTACAATCTGAAAACTATTTTCTGGCTTGAAATAACCTATAACAGATTGATAAAACATAAAAAGCAAATCAATCAATCATTTAATTTTCATTATTATTATTATTATTATTATTATTTTATTATTATTATTAATTTAATATTATTACATAAATATCTCATTCCATTCCTTTTTATTACATTTTTAAGTAAAAATTGAAAGATTTTCAATTCATTATTTTCAAGTTCTATATTTGGTGTATGCTCCTTCTGACTTATCATAGAAATGAATCTCTAAGAAAGATAAACTCTGTATAGACAAGAGGATGGCATATACAGGTAAGTAAACAGAAAATGAATTCAGAGAGCCAAATTCACATTCTCTCCTTATCTGTTTTATTTACTTTATCACTAATTTGTGAATCCATCTGTTCTTCCTCAGGAATAGGATTAATGACTTTGTAGCCTTGATTGGCAACCAGTCTTGTAGAAATACAACTTTGAATTTAAAACCCCAAAAAAGGCAGCAGAGAACCATTACATTATCCTTCCCAAAAACTCATGTCAATTCAGAGATAATAAAGAAATCTGATGAAAACCATGATTGCCTTCATCTAAAAGTAAAGCGACATTTAAAAACAGACAATGATATCTATATGCAGAAAATCAGCAGCCATTATTTTGTAAAGTCAAACATATTATTTTTAGGCTTCTTAACCTATGTATGATGAAAGCCAGTTTAAGTTTACAAGTGTCCCATAGAACAACTGAATTATAGATGACAAAATATAATACAACATTATATTATACACAATGGCAACTTTATATTTAAAATATTAAAACATTATAAACTATTAAAATATTAAAAAATTTCATCTCCTACATTTTCATTTTAAATAAAAAACATTTGAAAATCACAATTCATGCACAAATCATACAAAAACACATATTAAAATGTTACTTGATGTTCTTAAATAGCGTCATCTGATCGAGACCTTTATATGGATGTCATGCATGGCATCAGAAATATCTAAATTATCTAATTATCTATTCTAAATTGTTCAGAAATATCTAAATTATCAGCTGTTTGCAACCACTTTCTAAGATCAATGCTTAAAAATAACTTTGCCTGAGGTCTTGGCGAAGACCATCTTTCTTTGAATATTGAAGTTTAGCACTACAGTATCACCAACAAAGAACTGTACCAAATAACAGAAACCACATCACTTGAGGACTACCAACAGCAGCAACAACTAAAATGGATAACACATGTAATTTGAAGAGAAAATAATAACATAATCAAGATGCTGACATTCAAATAAAGTGTTAGGAAGGAACCAATCCCCAACCCCACCCACCACCACCGCCACCATCAATAGTGGAAAGAGGAATAACAGCTACTGGATTTGAGAAACCTATTTTCCTATTTTATAAATTTCAACGGAAAATAGTACTGGCTACCTCAGTCAATAAATGCTGAGTGCTTATAAGGAAACAGCTTTTATATTAACATTACCGTAAATGTCATAGGGTTTGGGCACCTCGAGGTGGTGTAATAACTAGCAAGCTTGTCTCGCAAGAACAATTACGATTGAGTAGTGAGTTCGATCCTCACTGGGTACCCCCTACTTTCGGCCTTGTGCCACATCTAAGCTACGCTTGGTTTGTTTGAGTCAGTCGACCCAGTACTTTCTGAGCGACTGCACAGTTATACTCTCATCCTACGGACGGGAGGAACCCGAAGGAGGCTACGCCGAAGGGCGGAGTCTCCTTCAGAGGGGGAAAACTGGCTCTGAACCCGTTTATGCGGGTTCAATGGGCTATTTTTTGGCCGAGCCCACAGGCTCAGAATGCCCACGTTAAAAAGGCCATGTGCCACATGACACCCTCGTGGTGGTGGGGTTACTGAATATCGTCATAGAGTTCACAAAATCCTGTGTTTAAATACGACCTATTGAAAAACAAAAAGTGTTTCTTTCCAAACTAATATATTGTTACAAGTTACTATTATATATGAAACAATTTTTTAGTTTTTTTTTCTTTTTTAATCATTTCACTTCCAAGCAAGGCAGGAATGCCACTAAGACGCAGAGGGTTACAAGGAGTGAAAATTAGAGAAAAACTGGGTATAGGAGGGATTGAGGAAAAGATAAAAGATGAACAGTATTCAAGAAGATAGAAGATAGTGATTGATATTGAATTTAAATTTTTTAAGATTGTAGTCATCAGGGAATCAAATAAATGGAAGGGAGTTCCACAGGTAGGAAGTGCAAGAAAAGAAACTGTTAGAGTAGAAGTGGCCATTGCATTTAACTATTTCAACAGTAAAAGGGTGGGACCTAATTGCCAATCTAGCAGTATGCTTAAATTCATGTAGTCAGGGCACCAGGGAAAAAAGTTCACCAGAGCAATTGCCATGAAAATATTTATAGAAAAGACAGATGAAAGACACGTCATGTCGGTGAGACATTGACCAAAGTCAAGATGCCAAGTTAGGATTGATTACATTGCAGATCCTTCTTTGAATAGCAGGAGTACCAGACCAGATAAAGCAACAGCATCCAATGTTACTGAATAGATAGAAATTCTTGGTTTGAAAATTACTATGCAGTGATTTATACTTTGTAAAACTGGGAGAGAAGTCAGTCAAAATTTATTTATTAATTATGTGAAAAAATCTTAGAGAGGAAACTTGCAGTAAACATCAATGTCAAATCATTTGAAAGTAAATGTCAAGAAAAAATCCCAAGAAATGGGGCTTCATTTATTTTAAATGAAGCACAAAATATCAGGAAAGTGGCATCTTGTATTAATCATATTCAACAGAATGAAATTGATCTCTTCTTGTATCATCACTTGGGATGAAAAATGGATTATGTTTAATGACCTGAGATGATCTTTATTCTGGTTGGATGCAGACGAGAAACCAAGATATCAGGCAAAAATGTTCTACCATTTCAAGAAGGTTATTATAAGCCTTTGATGCAACAGGAACGGTCGGATATATTCTAGCCTCTTTGGAAATGATCAAGCAATACACACTAACATATAGACCAGTTTAGGTGCACAGAAGAAGGCTCAGACAAAATCATAGTCATAAAATAAACAGCAAACTTCACTGTCATGAACGGAACCATTGGAAACCTTTTAAGAAAAAATGACATGGAAAATTGATTAATTTTTTACAGCTTATCAACACTTTATGGGTTTTTTAAAGCTGAAACATATTTTGGATTGTAAGAATAATTCTTTTTGTTTTGCAAGTGAATATTGCATGAACAATTCTTTGAGAATAACAATGATTTCAACAGATACAAGTTGTACTATTTAACCTATGGCCACTTGAAGGAAATAGGTTCATACCAAGGTCAATGTACATAGATATTTTGACCAACCTGAAATTAAGCTTTGAAACTTCACCCAATATAGTTAGTTTGGAGAAAAGAAATGGTGCTATTTTGATGTGTGCTAATGCAACTGTCATACTGCAAAAATGGAATCAGTTGAAGACTGAAACTTTACAGCAATCTTCAAATTCTTCCAACCCTCCACCTATAAATGACCATTTTTTAATCAAAGACAGAAACTCCACTTTTTCCAATCAAAATAAAAAGCTTTTAAGGGATTTATAAAGTTTGTTCACATAAAGAATTCATTTTCAGTAGATTAACAAAATGTTGACAATTTGAAAATGTGTTGTGCCTAAGGAGAAATATTTTGAGGTAATACAGCCATCATTATAATTAATGTCATTAACTAATGTCATTTTTTATATTTACATCTTTGCATGAGAGATGTTTAGTAGTTCTTATTGAGGACTGAGTGACAGTACTAGTTAATCTTCTATATGGCAGTGAATGCTGGACAATCTCTTCACAGATGAAAAGATCATGTTCTACTGACACCTTCCGAGAATACTTTCCACTTAAACATGTGAACATTGAAATTTTAAGAAAAACAGAATTATAATTATCAGTTTCTTGCTCCAGAATAACACACCCATTCATACTGTTCAGGTTGCAGTCGCTCAAGAAGCCAACTGTAGTTTTGAATTTCCTCCCCATCCCCCTTACTCACCAGACTAAGCTCCATCTGATTTCTTTCTATTTCCTAAATTCAAACTGATCTTTACACCAAGGTATTTGATATATTAATAAAAAGGGGATGATATTTATTGACTGAAAATTTAGTGTTACTTTCAGTGGAAATTTAAAAAATCTTTCTCATCAAACAATTTTTCAGGAAAATAATTTTCTCAAGTCCACTAACTGTTATCACTCTTAACAATAACAATGGAGGTTTCCTTCCTAATTTTTTGTTTGAAGAATTTTGATTATATCATTATTTCTCTTCAAGTTGTACTCTCCATTTTAATTGTTGCTACTGTTGGAAGTCCTCAAATGATGTACTTTCTGATATTTGGTACAATTCTTTGTGATTCTGTAGTGCTAGAACACAAGATTTGAAGATGGTTGTTCCTCAATAAAACTTACAGGCTTCATTCACTTGAAGGTATTTTTAACCATTGATCCGAGAAAGTGGTTATATATAGCTGATAGTTTCAGATATTTATCAATGATTTTAGCACCAGGAATGACATCCATATGAAAGTCTCAATCAGATGAGGCTATTTAAGAACATGGCACAAGGTTTTAGGTTAATGTTTTTGGTTTTGTAGCATTTTACAGTGTTGGGTGACACTACCTCTAGAACAGTTCAATTTCTTTAACTCCAATATTAAATTTATTTTAAGTGATTCTTACATCAAAGTGTTAACAAAAGAGGAATGGTTCAACTGTTACTTAGAATAGCAAAAGACAGAAAGTTATGGAAATCAATGACTGCACACATCTTAACAGGATACAAAGAAGGAGAAAAAGAAAAAGAAAAAATATTGTTCATTTTTTTCTATACTGAATAGCTTTTTGATGCCTTTACTAAAATATGCAACCTAATCTTCTCAGTTCTTTGTTATGTTAGCTGTGATTGGCTGTTCATGTGATTACTGGTATTTTCTTGCAATAATACTTCAACTATGGCTGATATTAAAGACTAAATAAACAGAAATAAACATTGCTTGGTGTTCAAATTTAGTATTCAAAATACAAAATGGGAAAAAACAAACCGTGGTGAAAGAAGTCTGAGTCAACACGCAGACATTTTTGACAGTAGGATCAACAAGGGTAGAGGAATGTTTTTCATTGATGAGTCAAATATAAAAAAAAAGTGTGCAATGAGAACATTCTTGTGTCAAGATGTAACTGGAGGTAATGTTACCCTGGCATGTCCTCTGCCCATTTAGAACTGGACAAGCAAAAAGAAATCCTTTTTTGGAACATGGTTGGTTTGGTAATGGCAACAAAGTTTTGAAATTTCCCTCACAGGATAGCAAGCTTAAAAAAATAAAAGAATTTTTATTCATGTTATGACAAAGTGAAGAGATGTAGACTCAAATGCCGGCAAAAATCCTTTGTTGTTTCTAAGACTTTTTCTTTAATGAGGGAAAATTATACTTAAAATCTTTTTCTATATCTCTGCTATTCTTAATGTTCCTATTATTTGTTTAAATCCCAAGTCAAGAACAAGGCACAACATTGGTTCATCATTGTTTTATGATAACTGTGTGGGAAAGGACACACTTCTTAAGCTAAACAAATTGCTGTTTTGGCCTGTAAAGGAAGGCTTAATGTTAAGGAATTATTTAATTATTAAGTGCTTCAGAAATATTCTTTGAATTCCATAGATGGAGCATGTGAGCAATGAGGAAGTTTTAAGGAAAACAGAAAGAAAGAAATCACTTAGAAATAGAAAAAGGCAGTTGACATTTTTTAAACACATAATAAGGAGAGAGGACTTGGAGAATTTGACACTCACAGACAGTAACAGCCCTGGGGTGGCTGGCACACTGCAGGGCAAGCTGAACTTTGATGCCTTTATTAGTATTGTTTTGTTTTTTTTAATTTTCACAAGAAGAAAAAACTGAAAACATAGAATAATGAGTTTATTAGAACATACAACTTAATACAATCTAAAGAAAACATTCATTATCCTACCTAAAACATTTTTCCTAGCTTTTAGATCTGCAAATGTTTTTCATGGCCCTTTCTACACCAATCTTCTTTACAAGATCATTTTTTATTGACAAAATAGACAAATAACTTTGTTACTGTCTTGAATCATGGATAACTACAAGTATGTTTTTATAAGCCTTATTTTTGGAAGATCCCAAACACCTGGGTCACCAGTACCTTGAGCTAGCCCTGCTCACAGGACATACTGAAGGGAAATGGTAAGAGCTACAAAGGATAAGAAGTTGTGAAGAACTTGAAGTATGTGAATTCATTCATATATTTAGGAAGTAAGATGAATGCAAATGCATCCCTTGATAACAAAATAACCAATCATATCAGTGCATTTGGGAAGCCCCACCACTCCCTATGGGATGAGAGAGGTATCACTTTGAACACCAAAATATGAGTTTATAGAGCCACCATTTTGTTCATACTGTTGTACAGTTCAGAATTGTGGACCCTATTTCAGTACCATATCAATGAGCTGGATGTCTTCCTCAAAAGTTGGCTATACTTTTGATGATAAAGTGTCCAATGCTGATCTTCTCACAAAATACAACATTGGTGGAATTGAGACTTTCCTGATGCAGACACAACTTCAGTGGGCTGGTCATGTTCCAAGCATAAGTGATCTCAAAGGTCCTCATGTATAGCTATCTTGACAGCGGGAAAAGAAATGTTGGACAGCCATGACTCAGGCATAAAGACAAACTAAAGAATAACCTCTCAGCTACCAATGTCCCTCATACTAACTTTGAGTGAGTTGCCTTAGATAGAAATAACTGGTGATATTTGTGCCAGAGTGGTATAAGAAATTTTAAAATCAGTCATATTGAGTGGCTAAGAGACAAAACAGAATGGCAAAAGTGTCTGAAAATATTCCTGTTGCTATGTCCTGAGATCCTTGCTATGGCAGAATATGAGGACTTGTATGCAGGTCACTAGAGAGACAGCAGTGTTATATACAACACAAACATAAAAAGTGAATGAGGTTGTTGGATCCTCATATATCAAAATCAATGAGAAAGTCCATCATGTGTATATATATATATATATATATATATATGATGGACTTTCTCATATATATATATATATATATATATATATATATATATATATATATAAGTGGCCAAGTGGTTAGAACATTCAGTTTCTGACCATGAGACCCTAGTTTGAAACTCACCATAATTGATTTGTCAGGAAGGAGACTTCCTGATGTCAGTCTAAATGGGGTGATCCCAGCATGCGGCACCTTTAGAAAGTGCCTGAAAACCATATCACAGGTATACCCAAACCTTTTGAGTGAAATTGGGTAGATGGTGCCTTTGTGCTAGCATGAAGTCAAAAGTCATCATGAGTGAGGGTTTGAGCATGCTGGCCTTGTTCAGATTGTTGACCATGCTAGATAACACACTCTTTCCCAGAAACTGTAACTAAAGTTTGCTTAGCATATTTGCACTAGAGATGGACTCTGTGGGTATTGAACAAATACAAATATGCCTGAGCAAGTCTCTCCAGTAGGAATTGGCTAGCCACCCAAGTAGACAAATAGACAGGTATCCTTGAATATGAGTGGCCAGTTATATATATATATATATATATATATATATATATATATATATATATATATATAAATAAAGGGTAACCTAATACAATATAAACAGTAAAAACTGTAAACCATGCTTAGAGAAAAAATTAGCAATAATTAGTTTTAGAAACCAAAATAAACTCTTAAACAAGAAAACTGAAATAATTGGTAAGTGTAGGCATATAAATAAATACTTACTTTGCCATTTAAGCACTAAATGAAATAATAAATAAATGAAATGAAATAAATAATTATAATATAAACATAAAGTAAAGAAATAAATTTAAATAAAGGAATAAAAGTATAAATAAATATAAATAAAATAAATGTAAAATAAAATAAACAAAATTCAATAAATAAAAATAAACATGAAATAAAATAAACAAGTATTAAATATACACACATATATGTGTATGCATGTGTGCATGCATATATATATATATATATATATATATATATATATAGATAGATAGATAGATATAGATATAGATATATACATACAGACACACGCAAACAACAACAAAACTGACCTTACATAAATAATACCTCAATATTTAAGATAACACAAATGCAAAATACAAAATATGAGTAGTTACTAAACAAAAATGAAACATTAGATAAATGAAAACATAAAAAAATATTTAATTTAAACACTATTTAAAAATATATATGTATATGTGTGTGTCTGTATGTAGGTGTGGCCATGTGTGTGTGCATGTTATATACCTTATGCACCTATATTCAAACAACAAAGATACTTACTCCATAGACCTAACCACCCATAATTAATGCCCTAACATTTGGAAAAAAATTACTTTAACATTTAAGCACTAAATAATATATTAGTAACAAAGCACAGATACATGGGCATGTGTTTGTGTGCATGCATTCGTACACATATATGTGTGTATATACATGTATATATATCTAAGTATGTATATACAAGTATATATATGTGTGTGTATGCATGAATGTAAGCATGTAAGGATATGCATACAAATTCAAACAATGATAAATAAAAATTTAATTATAAACCTAACCTCCTATAATTAACACCCTAATACTTAAGGTACCACCAAATCAAATAAGAAAAATGAAAAGTGTGCTACTAGATTGGCATTTAGGTTCTGTTGAATTAGTTAATGTAACTGCTACTTCTACTCCAAATGTTTCTTTTCTCGCACTTCCCGTCTATGAAACTCCCTTCCATTTCCTTGCTTCCCTGATAACTACAATCTTCAAAAATTTAAATGCAATGTCAATCGACATTTTTTATCTTCTTGAATCCCATTCAGCTTTTATCCTTTCCTTGGTCCCTAATATATCCAGTCACTTCTCTCACCTTCACACTGTAACCCCCTGCATACCAGTAGCATTCCCACCTTGCTTGGGGTGAAATGATTAAAAAAAAAAAATTAAGTGGTTAAAAAGGTCGAAAAAATCTTTATTTGCTTTATACATAGTACCATTTAAAGATAATTAACAATTCTTTGTTATTTTATCTTTAAAATGATGATTTCTATATAAATGACAATACTGTTATTATTCTAATGGTCTCCAAGATATACATGCTTTTAACAATTGCACTAATTTTCTTATCAACTTCACTTTACTTATCTTACAGATCAGAAATCAGTGGCATTTGTGTTTAAATCAGTCTGGTCAATTTAAGAATGATACATTTCGGTGATGGAACTTGCTATAGTTTTTGCGGACCTTAGGAGAGGGCAAATGCCTGGTTTAGGACATAACTGTTCTGCTGTTGGTTTCTAGTTAAATGGCAGAACTCAATTCACAACATTTGCCTCCAATTCATTGGTAATTCGTCCTATACGATGCACTGCATTTAATATTTACTCTGAAGTCAACTGCTACCAACATAATTTCTCATGCTGATTGGATGATCTGGATTTTTGTTGAGGTTCCATTACATCAAAATCTCAGCAAATACACAAGCCACCTATCTGAAATTATGATTTTACTAATATATTTTGTTCTTTTGTAGATACAAAGTGTAGGCTTGGTATTTCTTTTCTTTTTATTTTCATACTCTGATAATTTTATATTCATTTCATTGTTATCCTTTCTTCTATATTGTAATGATACTTCTGGTTATTTAGTGTGGGATTGTGAGCATCATGGATGACAACACAAATGCGCACACATATAACATGATGGCTGTTGACAAGTTTGATTAATGCGGTGAAATGGTTAAAAACAGTGAAGTCATATAAATATTTACCCTTTCATTTAAGCATTAATAAGGAAAAAAATTATCTATTTAAAAAATGAAATACAATTTTCCAAAGTCAAGAAAATACTAGAACACTTAAGAATTCACAAAAATAGTAAATGTCTGAAAAACTGGATGTTACAATTGCTACAACTGAAGGAAAGAGAAAAAGTAAAAAAAATCTGTAAGGCGAAAGTACAAAGTGAGAAGTAAAACAACAAAAATGAGAAATAGCCACAACATTCTACATGTATGCACATATGCACACCCACACACATGCATAAACATACATACATACACACACACACACACACTATAAAAAGAAAAAAAATCAAGCTTGCACTAATAAAAGTGCAGATATAAAAGAAAAATGCAAAATATCAATTGCTGACAGCCCCTGACGAGTGGATGGAGTGATTGCTGGAGGGTCTGTTATCAAAAGTATGGAGTTAGGATGCTGGAGGTTACACTAATCATCTAAGTGACAACCTTTATATTTGTATTAATTCTCTCTCTTTCTATATATAGATCCATTAACAAACCAAACAGCATACCTCTGAGATTTCTGATATGCGTTTGTCAGATGACATGAAGCAAGAGTTACTGCCAGTCTAAATTTCTAGAAAGATTGTGCACTTTAGTTTTTTTTTGCATAGATAGATGCCTGTCTTCTGTCTTTTTGCAATTTTCCCCCTTTTCTTAGCCCTACTTTTTCATTTCTTTTAAATATTTCAAAAGGCACCTACAGAATATGTTATTTATCAACCATTTATAAATTAATATATTTGATTGAAATCTACATTAGACCAGCTTTTCATCCAAAAGTAATGTTAAATATATATAGTAATGATTTTTTTTAATCATTTAAGTGATAATGACATGAGGACAGAGTGGATTGCTGGGAGGGAAAGTGATTGAGAAGATGAGTAAAGAGAAAGGACAATAAAAGACCAGGTTTCACAAAGACAACCTATTGAATTTGTGATAATAGAATTTCTTTTGCATAAAATATGTAATATTCCAAAGATATTTTTTTCAATGCTAATCACTTTCATAAAATTCAACATTGCAATATGAGATGCTGTTATCGTATGTGAAATGGAGAATTTAGCAACAAGCACTTAACTCTATGTCATTTGTCAAAATTACTAAATTAAAAAGAAATCTAAAACTAAAGAACTTGTAAAAATATAAATTGTAAAAATCATGTGCCTGAGAAAACACTGAACACTTTCCTTGGGTGTGTTTGGAGAAAACGTTGATGAGAAAAACAGAGTGAAGGGAATTGCTTTGCAAATGAAAAGATGTGAAGGTTTAATGATTTTAATTAAGGTTATCAAAAGAATAAGTTGTAGAAATAAAAGTTTGAAGAAGTGAAATAAAAAAAATTAAATAAAAATAACTTAGAAAAATTCATAAGTTAGCGAAAATTAGCCAATATGGCTGACTTGATGATTAGATCAAAAGAAACGTTGTGTTTTCTTTTACTTAAAGCTCTTTCAAATTAGAGTTTTCAAAAAAATATTATTGTGACATTAAATCAACTACAACAGTACCAATTATATTTTATCTGAGAAACATTTTCATATATACATACATGCTGATTGCCACATCTTATGCACGTGGGAGCCGCCTCCTCAGCTTTCGCATCACTTGCAATGGCTTCCATCTCATTTCGGCATCCATGGTTCCTAATATGACTCTTGAGACCAGCATTTAATTTCATAGCTATCAGGCATACATGACAGATAAATGCTGTATCTTTGATTGGATCTGTATGGTCTACAACTCTCCTGCATGTCACCCATGTGCCTTTTCTGTTCAGATGATGAGCTGCAAACAACACAGGTATTGTTGGTAGTACAATGACACAGGTGTTGGCATAGTTGACATGCTTCCAGTTGACTTTTCAGATAGTTTACATAATAATCTTCCCTCAATAACATCATGTACTTACACACTGCATATTAGTTGGCCAATCATTGTGACTGCTTCTTCAGAGATCATACTTGATCTGAGCACATATACCCAAGACATTAATCCATGTTGCATTCCTTCTTTATAAAAGTGCTTTTGTTCTGTATGATTTAAAGTCAGTTCTTCACAGTTCTTCCCATCCCTGTGCTACACATTCAGTTTATCCTTCAAATGATCTTTAAACTTCTTTCTAGGCTTGTGTTGTGGGCACTTTTCTGTCTTCAGTTCCCTGTAGATACGTTCATACATACATATATGGGTGAATATGATATATAAAATGTAAATATCAGACTAATGGTGAGTACCATATATACTCAAGTACAATGTGAGTTTTATGATCAGTTTTTAGGCAAAACACTTTTGAAGAGGTTAAAAATCACACATTTCTGATGAGCAGTTGCACTAAGCACAAGTAAATTTTTTCTGGAGGGGTTAAAATTCCTGCATTTTCAGTGACAATAACCCTACCTGGATGACCTGCATTCTCACAGTAACTTTGGCTAACCTTTACGATAACAGGTGAGTTCCATTTCACCTGCCTCCCATTGCCTTGATTCTTTCTTTCTATTTGCTAACATGAACAGCAGAATGTCATTCACTATGTGTGCCTGTGGCAAATGTGATGAGACAGAACCTAGGACGAGCACAACTGGCTGCGACTTGCCTTGTCTCCGCCAAAAAAGAGCCCGTATTTGTTTAGCATGTAAAGCTACTGCAGTTGAAATGAGGGAGAAAAAAGCACTTACCGCTCTGCCGTAATCCGTCCTCGGCCAGATAACATAAAAGAATGAGGGGGGACTTGCATTGCATTTTTATACAATAAAGATGCAATGCATCATGGGACAGGGACGCAATGAATTATGGGATCACAGGAAGACGCAAGGGATTATGGGTA
>OZ010598.1:92678770-92803770 GCA_963932145.1 Acanthosepion lycidas | reverse complement strand
AAATAGTTGTCTGTTATGATCAGAAACGTCGCTCTGGTATAGCCAGAAAAAGTGATTACTGAAGGCAATGTGGGCTGAACAGGTCGGTGTGAACCAGAAAGATAATTATGGTTTCGGAAGATTTCATGAATAAAAATGCAATTTTCTTGTGAGAAAAAAGGAACTTGTACTTCTTAAAATTGTCTTAAATTAGATTTATCAGTAGCACATCATATGTAAATGACTAAAACATCATTAGAGAGCATTTTGGAGGAGTTTTGCTTATTTAAAACTGAGGCATTGGGTTTAGTTTGCTCCTGATTGTTGACATGAGTAGTATCACTATGGCAACATCAAAAAAGATCTCTAAGGCCTTTAGAAAGAATGTAATAGATGCATACAAGTCTTTGAAAGGATTTATAATGATCTCCAAGCAATAAGAAAACATCCATTCCTCTGTCTGGAATATAATTTACAAGTGGAAGATATTTAAAACTAATTCCAACATGTAAGGTTGTTCTAGCAAGTTCAGCCTGAGAGCAAACTACAAGATGATTAAAGTGTTTGAGAATCCTAAAATGTCACTATGGGAACTCTTCAAGTCACTCTTGGCGCAGCTGATGTCAAAGTAGAAGCATTTACTATTAGAAAGAGATTGTACAAGTTTGATTTGTGTAGGATCTTTGCAAGGAAGAAACTCAAAAAAAGAAAACATGAAAGCAAGTTTGCTAGAGAACACATTGTAAAAGATCAGGACTTCTGGAACAATGTGGTTTGGACAAAATAGAATTATGTCGGTTCTGTAACAAAAGGCATGTTTAGTGCAAACCAAAGACAGCTTTTGAGCATAAGAACCTCCTAAGAAATGCAAAGCATGGAGTTGAAAATTTTATGGTTTCAGACTGTTTTACAGCTGCAGAGGCTGACCAGCTGACAATCATAGAATCTATCCTGAATTCTGTATAGTACCAAAGGATGCTTGAGGAAAATGTGACAGTATCTGCTAGAAAATTAAAGCTGAAGCAGATTTGGACCATGTGAGATGACAATGACCCAAAATATTCCAGAAAATCCACCAAAAAACAGCTCAAAAATTGAGGGTTTGGGAATGACCAAATCCGAAACTTATGTCTTAATTGGATTGAGATGCTGTGAGGTTATTTAAAATGGGCCATGCATACAAGATACATTTCAGACATCATAGAATAGAAAGAATTCTGTATGGAGGTGTGGTAACAACTTTCTCCCAACCAATGTCACAGACTGGTAGACAGTTTATGTCATAACATGATACTAACATCAACAGTCTAAAGGAAATAACCTACCAATTAACAAGCCACTCTTCTTTAAAAGGGCAGAATAATAAACGTCTCTTCTTGCACCTTACTGCATCTATACTTATTGTCCATTTTTATCCTTATGTGCTTGAACTCTTACTAATAGATACTACAACATTTTACAAGAATTAAGGAACAATAGCATTCACTACTGCACAAAAGAAATCCATTTACCTTCAAAAAGGATGAAGACATGTCTGCCAATGTGATTGGTGCTATGATACAAAGACAAAATAGAGCAGACTCAATCTGTCATTTATAACAGAAAATGGTTGATGAAATAGTCATAGTGTGCCACTTACAGATCAGTGTACTTGCCTTCAAATGCATATAAAGTCAATGATAGTGAACAAGAGGACAGGAAGAATGTTGACTGCTGGGGGAGTGCTTTTTCCATTCGATTTGGATTTATCACTCTGTGAATTTGTAAAACTTTGCTTTATTTTCTGCTACAACTAATGGCCACTAAACAAAACATTTAGCAAACATTATTTCTGTTAAGTTTTAAGCTTTCAGCAATTTCAGGATTAAATGAAATAATCCCTGATCAATTTTCTTAATTCTCTGAAGAATTTCCTCTACATATATGCTATATCCTTTCAAAACATTGCGGATCATGAGTCTTTACACTCTGCCTTTATTTTATCTTTCCATAACCCTGTTCTACTATCCATTGACTCAAGCTTGCTAGGTACACAACATTTATAATATAGATTTGCTATTTTGCAGACATCAAATTACGCTTAATTAGTTATAAGTGAATTTTGCAAAAATATGAATTTGGATTCATTCGTTTTTTTATACAACATAGATTATATAAATCTATGGAAGATTTAATTTTTATGTGGCCTTGTTTAAATTTCTAAAAATCCATTGAAAAAGAAAACACAAGGTTTTCGTAAAATATAACAAAACTTTTACAGAGACAGTTTTACCAAATAAAATTTTTTCATTTTTTTCCTTGATAATAAAATCATTCTGTATTTTAATTGATTATTTAATTTTTTGCAATGGAGAATTAATAAAATGTGACTGAAAAGGAAATAAATTTAAAAAGGAAATGAATCTCTCTCTCTCTTTTCTTTTTTTGATCTGTATCTTTTCTAAATATTCATCTTTTGATGTCTATCTTTTATATATATTTTATGGGGATGTAGTTGTAGACACATGTCAGTGTATAAAAATAATTTTTATTTCTGTGTTTGCTAATAGAAATTAAAAATTAAATAACATCATTATGATTGATGTTAGAAAGATGAAAATTTGCAACATGATAATTTGATATAAGTTTCAAAGAGTGCGACAAATTTCATCTTTTGATACAAAATATAAGGTACCTAAATTCTAATTAAAATTGGTTTCTTCTTTGTTGAAATCTCATGTTTCATTAATATTTACTAAAACTCGATTCTATTTTGTTTGAATCTGATCAACTTATAAAATATCCTCAAAAGATGTGTCTGTTATAATTTAACAGTATAAAATTTGTTTTATCAAATTTCAATTTATATAATTTTTTATAATTATTCATGATGTGCATGTAATAAACAATACATTATAATTGTTTTGTAATAAAAATCACTTATCATTTTATTTGTTTCTATGAAGCAATTTCATGCCTAATAGACCATCTTGTAAGACTAACATAATTTATATAAATTTTCCTAATTATTCATGAAAAATATGTATATGTACAACATATTACTAAGTAAATATGCTTTTAAAAGGCAACAGAAACTCTTTACTTGTATTTGATTTCAATAACACATCACAGGCTCTCACCAAGAAAGCACAAATCATTATATATAAGAAAATACTCAGCCAGACCTTTTCGGCACTCAAGGATAAGGTTTTCTTTTCTTTTCTTTTTTTTTTCATCCTGTCAACCATTTTCTTTGTCAGCTCACAGATATTCTGTTAGTAAGTGTGAAGAGAAAGGTTAAAAGAAAGCTGCTATTCTCATTTAGGGCCATAGTTTTTGTTGTTATTTCATCATCCAAGAGGTTTTTCTCAACTTGAAGAGATCTCCCATCCCCATAAAATATGAATGGCTGTTGGTTTAGGAAATTCTAGTGGCAAGAATTGTTCTGCTATTATTGTTTATTTTGCGCAAAGAGATCTTGGGATGCTTGGTTGGAATCATAAAAAAAATGGATTCTCCTTCTTTTATGTGCCATGTACCTTCAGGACGTAGCCAATCATAGCTTTCTACAAATCTACTCTCATTTGTAACTCTAAGTAGTGTTCGTTCCCTTTGCCATCTTTTCCAGTCTATGTTTTGCAATCCATTTGCACAAACTCATTAGGTAGTTGACTGAATGTTTCCCTTTGCCCCACTTACCTTCAATATGTACTGTGAGTGTCAAATTCTCTAAGTCTTCTTTCTTCATTATATGTCCCCCAAATTTTAACTACCTTTTTCTAATCCTAATTACAAATGTCCTTTTCGTTCTCTTTTTCCTTAACACTTTCTCATTATTCTAACGTTCCATTCCTGGTCTTCTTAATGTTTGCCAATAAAATCACCTTTCTGTTGCCTCCTCTTCATATGTGAGAAAATTGTCTAACATCCACTGCTATATAAGAGAATTGATATTACATAGTAGCTTAGTAAAATTTTCTTTGTTTCTAACAAAATTTGCCTGTTTCTTAATAAAGGTTGAAATCCTTTATCCAAAATTCTTCAGATTAGAAGTGCTTCAGTTTTCAGATTTTGAAATCCAGGCTATTTAATTTGTATATAACATCGATAAAATGAGGCATCTTGAGAATGGAACCTAAGCATAAACACAATTTTCCTTTACATTTTATAACACAGCTTTGTACATATGCTCTGAAGGTTGTTATATATAAGTGACATATGCTCACTCTAAAGCTGATGAATCCACTCCATCTATACATGATTGAGATTATCATTTTATGCTCTGTGCAGTGTTTTTCTATTTTTCATTAATTCCTCTTCATCCCTTTCAGCAGAAAACTTTTAAAATTTCTCCTTCTTTTTCCTTAGGTCATATATGGTGGTTGTTCCAATACCTAAATCCTCTGTCAGACACTTCACACTTATACGTCTGTCTAGTTTTTCCAACAGTTTGACATTTTGTGATATTGATAAACATAAGTGCTTTCCTTTTTTCTTTTTATTACCTCTATGGGTATTTGCAGGACTTATTGACATTTTGAATAATATCTTTATTGAGCACAAGACAACTGGTAAGTAATTCACAAACAAAGGTGTTGCTGTGACTAACAAAAACTGGTGCCACCATAGGTTACATAGCTGGAGTGGAGAACCCTGACTCACGGTAGATGTCTCTTACAACAGCTGCACATCACCTAGGAACCTTTCCAGTAATTTCTGAAATTTTTCATTTGTGGCAAGTCATGTCAGAACCTAAAAAATCTTTGTATTTTGGAAATTCAGATAAAGAATACACAATCTGTATCTTGCTTAGCTTTTTGGAAGGCATCATTTGCTATCCTCTTGTAGAACTACATTTCTATTGCCTCAAGTCTTCTTAATCTGTGCAGCATTCCCTGCCATATAGTAAGACTGATATTATATAACATTTAAACACTCTTTGTCTCTAACCTTGCTTATCTTTTGAAAATGTCCTTTTGCCATTCCAATGTACCCTTGGATTTCACTGTCACTTAATTTAAATTGGCAAGAATAACTCTTTAAAAGATAATGATGACACTATTAATTATTATTTCAAGATATATGCAATGGAAAAATTATTACTTAAAAGAATTAGATATGAAACTGAACAGATATGGCTTTTGAGAAAATCTGAACGAGTGAATGTGCTTTAAGGCAAATAGAATGTTTCTTGACTGTAAAGGTCTCCATAGCCAAGATGAACAGATGAAGCCTCATTTGCCCAATTTTTTAACAACATGATTTTAAGCACAGTACTAGATTGGCAACAAGGTCTCATCATTTTACAATTGAATTGGCTCGATGTAACTGTAAGTTCTTTGCTAACAGTTTCTTTTCTCACACTTCTCACCTGTGGAACTCTCTTCTGGCTTCTTGTTTTTCAGTCAACATTGATGTTCAAAAATTTAAATGCAATGTCAATTGTTATCTACTGTTTTCCATTTATGGCAAGTCATGTTAGAACCTGAAAAATCTTTGTATTTTTAAATTTCAGATAAAGAATACTCAATCTATCTTGCTTAGCTTTTTGGAAGGCATCTTTCACTATCCCAATGCACCTTCAGATTTCAGTATCACTAAATAACAATAACTCCTCATCCCAGAAATTCAGATACAAAAAAATCTTGTCATATTTCATCATCCGCAAGAAGACCCTGAGATTTCTCCAGTCAGGATGAACGGATCAACCTCTCAATGAGGCCCCCATGTATTGGATGTGTCTTAGGATTCAAGTTTACCCCAGACCCCAATCAGATATATGATCCATTATTAAGGATGCTTTAAAATGGTCAGCTCCTTATAACATTACAGAAAGTATCTGACTCCTCCTATTATACTTTATCTTTATAAGAGTCAGATCAAAAAAAAATGGACTATTGCTGCTTTATTTGGGATGGAGCTGTCAAATTCTTTTTCCTCATTTTTTACATGGCCTTGTGAGTAATGAATTATTTTCTGTCCTACAACCACACTTCCCCACAGTTGAGACATTGCTAGCCTTTCCCTACTCTATTATAATCTTGGGGAGAATATATATTTATTCTTGCTTTTTACAACAAATTTAGCACAAGACTGAAAGGAAGAATGAAGGAAAAGACAGATCAACACTAACTATTCTAGACTTAGCTAATTAAATTCACAACCCATTCATTCATTACAATTTTCTTATTCATCACAAAAACTCATCCATCACCATTCAATTCAACATCTACCACAATACCACATGTTCACAGGGAATGTACAAAAACACCCACGACATGAAAATTTCATTAGTGTCCGGATATATATCTCTTTTTTTTCTTTTTTCTTACAAAAATAATTAAAAATCTATGAACATGAAATGTTGAGAGAGAGGATGAAGCCACAAATCAAAAGTAAAATATAACAAAACATTCAAACTAAAATAAAATATCTTAGGAGGACCTGAAATGTTGGAGTGGAAAAGTCAAAGACTGACTGAGTCGAGATGAAAAAGTGGAACAAAAACAAACCAGTGAGGTTGATGTAAATCATAAGAAAAGAGAATGCCAGGAGTAGGCCAGGAAAGAAAATGAGTCCCAGTGTAATCAGGAGAGGGGTCCATTTCAAAACTCTCCCATTGCATCAAAGGGAACTTAAAAATAAAATCAAGGCTAGACCTGTTCACTGAAACAAATCATGCCACTTACACCCAGCTTTCACTGAAATCTGTTGATAGCAAATGCTTTCTATCAGATCTGACCTTCATCTTAATTTGGTGCCCAAAGAATGCAAATAGATCATGATGAAAATAATGTTTGTATTGTAAGATTCTCTCCTTCCACAACATCCATACCACCATTCTTGTCGTAGCTAGCAATGTGAGAAACACCATTCATTTCACCCTAGTACAAAGGAGTGACACATTATCGCATGCATATGCAAGATCAATGAACACAAGATTTCTGGATCGATACAAGCCATCAACCTACCAAAATAGTCCCAGTGTGGGCACACCTGAGGAAAATGGCATATGAAGCCAATGACAGTCAGGAAAACCTGCCAGCCCCCTTTGAAGGCTATGTCATTGAGAGATATTGCATTCTGAATCAATTCCCAAGTAAGTGAAAACTCAGGGTTGCTGAGGTAAAATTGCAGCTGACATCCAAGACCAGAAGGAGTGCAACTCAGTTGCTAGCAAACCGAGCTGATCTCAAAGTATGTCCACCATGGCCCTGTCCACTAAAACCCAATACAAAATCCTCCTAGGCCATGAAAGGTCACTGGACGGAGGAATCATGCCCAAGGCCAACCTACACTCATTGAAGAATCTCAACTGTTTCAGGAGCCTACAATGGCCCTCAGCTCTAGAAATGGGTGGAATGATACTAAGGCTAGGGAAAGCATCCCTAATACTACCCTTCAAGATTGAATCTTCTGTCAATGCACAGAATAGGAAAGCCAGCCTTGAGGCATGTCAATGACTCAAGTGTGGCATTCCCAGCTCCCCATTACACAAATGCTGGACAGATTTCTCTAAAAACCTTTTGCTTGCCACTACCCCACGTGAGAGAGAGAGAGAGAGAGAGAAAGAGAGAGAGGAGTGCAAGTGCTTAAATGCCTTCTTATGGTTTTTGCAGACTGGGAGTAAAGACAACCGGTAAAGGATGAGAGGAAATTCATACATGGCTCATTCCTACCCTTTAAGGACAACTGCATTTGGAGCCAAGTTGAATCACTGCTCCTATCTTTGCCTATACAACTCACCAATTCTTCTTCAACTGGAGATTGGGTCTGAACCACACTCCAAGAATTCAGATGGGTCTGTCATTGCAGCATGCAAAATAATTTCTTCCTAGCCAATAATATAGGCTAGTTCTTTGATTTCATCTGACTCAGTCTTGGTCTGTTTTGTCTTGAGGCCAGAATGCTACATTTGCTTATCAAAATTTGCCCTTGTGTATCAATCACTTGCTTGGTTTTACTGTTTTTGTTCTGTCCTTTTCTTTTCCTGATATTACTTATTGCAAACTTTGGCAGTTCCATTTCTTAGGCAGTTCTGTCATTTGTTTATATTTGACCATGTCCACTCAACTCTAAAACAAATGTTCAGATGAACAACATTACTTAGTTCCACCAGTTCAGATATCCACAGCATGGACCCCTCCATGCCACATACACAGGCTCAATTCATCCTCATTCCTACTATATTCCATTAGTAAGGAGTAAGTTCCACTCAGATTCTTTCCAAGAACTGTTACTTTGAGGAACAAAATCCTGAGAGGTTGCTTTCCCAATCACTATGATCTTGACATTTTCAAGTCAGCTGTTACCTATTTTACATATCTTCATCATATGCACTTTTTACATCCTTCTTTTACAGCCTTAAAACTGTAAAGTAATACATCGGACGTATTATATGGAGAGATTTTCTTTGACACAACACTGGTACCCCACCAAAAATATTGGATTAATCTGTTAACATGCGAGTCTCTAGCAGTGGGTAAATGATATCAATATAAGCAAGCCACAACTAAGTAGTAGGAAAGCAGCTCTTGACTATGGGCAGAGTCTTGTCTGGGAAGGTAGACAAACTCAGCCTATGTATGCAGGGTCTACAGGAGATTTTTGCCTGACCCTATAGCTTTGGCATTACCCCACATGAAAAACCGGCCTTGTGCCACATCCTGACTTGTGAGGAGGCTTTGGTAAATACCGGCAGCTCTTGATTGACAAACACTTTACACCCGTCACTCTGACACTTTACAAAAACAACCTCATTCTCTTTACCTTGAGTGAATCTTGGGCCCTGTATCTGGTGAATAATAGTATAAAAAATACTGTTTTCTTTATAATTGACAAATACAGTAAAGTCTAAAAATATTAGAAATGGAGAAAGTTCTTTAAAATTATCTGGAATATTTTCATCTTCAAAAGTTTACAGAAAGAAAGTCCTCTAGATAATTGTCTCATTATTCTATTGAGAGTTCTTGTGTTGAGAAGATTAACTGGGAAAGTCCCAACATTTTAGAGATTCAAGTCTTTAGGAAGAACCTAAAGACTTGAATCTCTAGTGAAATAAGAGAGAGGGGGCCACTTTCTGGCACTGTAACTTGTGTCTCTCATGCAAGCAAATCAGCAGGGACGTATGCTGATATTGAAAGCATTCTTTATGTCTGGCCACAATAGCAGCTAATGAGTCAGAGAAATCTTAATAAAGACTTGACTTTATTTGTTTCTATTCGTAATCTATCTTCAAGCATTATTTTAATTGCATCTCTATCTTAGGTGAGTCAGTTTTATGTCTAAGATTCCCTCCTCTACTTACTAATCTATTAGCACGCTTTGCTACATCAGTAACACTTTTCATACACTGTTAACACACATTGTAACCTAATGAACACTTTTTGATACCCATAAACACACTTTGTTAACCCATTAACACTTTTTGATACCGTATTAACACTTTTTTATACCTCAGTAACACTTTTTCATACTCCATTAATACTTTTGTGACCTCATTGACTGTCTTTGTTACCTCAGTAACACTTTTTATAGTCCATTAACACTCTTTGATACATCATTAACACCTTTTGACACCCCATTAAAACTCTACCCCAGTAACATTTTTACAGTGGAGTAATGGATATCGGCTTGGATTGAGGAATCGGAGAGCCGAGTTCAAATTCCAGTCGAATCCATTACATTCACTTACATGCTAATACCCTTGGGAAAGGTATGGATCCTCTTCTTCTCCCTCCAGCTATGGGTAAAATAGCAGGACAGACTGGGTTCTATAGCCTTGTATGGCAACTGGTCTAGGAGAATGACGACTCTGAATTCAAAACCCTCGGAGGGTCGTTTGGGAACCTTGTGGCATTCGGTGCACCAGGTCTCTGTATTCGTCCCTCCAAAAAGTGTGGATGGTCCTGCCCGAGGCCTTCACCACTATAATCAAATCTCATGTACCGGTGTCGGGCTGTCGGTTTCCTGGAAACTGATCTGCTTGACCCTCATACGTCGAATCTTGACGGGAGAGTTGATCATATATATATATGTATATATATATATATATATATATATATATATATATATATATCCTACAGTTGCATCTAAAGTATCCACAAGTGACCCTAGAATACATTTGATTTTGGAGGGTACTGACTTGAAAACTGTCAACAATATATTGTCTTTTTATTGATGTCAGTATCTCTGCTGTTGTTAATTTACTCTTTAGCTCTTTGAAAGTCTATATAAGAATGGCATTCAGTAAAAATAGCCCTGATCCAAAAGTAAGGAATCTCATAAAAGATAAAAATACCATTGATTTTAAAACAGTCTGTGAGGGCAATAATGTCAGTCCTAACTGGATATAGTTAAATAGTTGTGGTCAACTATTATAAGAGAAGACAATCAAATTAATACCAAAACTTTTTAAGATAGAAAGTCTCTATTTACTGAATACCATTGTAAATTACTTGTCAATGTATGAAAATATTTCTAGTAGCCCCTAATTTTTTATACTAAGAGAATCTAAATACTTTAATAATTGTGAAAACACTCTATGTCTTCTTACCGGCTAATGTTATGGTCATTTAGACAATGTTGGACAAATTATTTTGCATGGTTCTATACCAACTGCCTTGTCACAATTTCCTTTGTAGGACTCAGAAGTTGGAATTCTTTTGGCAAAATTTTAGTATCCTTGTAGAAATAAAGTTTTAAAATAATGGGACAAAGCTAGTGACATCCTAAGGTTACTGGCACACAAGGCACCATGTATTTTTTTTTTAATTTTCACAAAGAGAAAAAACTGAAAATGTACAATAACGAGTTTATTACAAGCTAAAGAAAACATTCATTATCCTTTCCTAAAACATTTTTCTGACAATTAGATCTTCAAATCTTTTTGTGGGCCTTTCTACACCAATCTTCTTTACAAGATCATTGTGTATTAACATAATAACAAAAGAATTGTATCTGTCTTCAGTTATGGATGACTGCAAATATATTTTTATAAGTTTTAATTTTGGAAGATCCCAAATACATCACATGGTGGCATAATGGTGCCATCATCCTGGATGGCTCCATGGGTGACAGCCAAAGTTGCAAGTACCTTGAGCCATCCTTAGATAGAGCAATCGATAAGCAGAATTTGAAATCATTCAAGTCCATTATTTTTAGATATCAATTTCAAATTAATTTTGTGTGACCTTCAACATTACCTACATACCAGCATCCTCTTCTTTTGATTGGATTATTAGTTTCCACTTTAGTGATTTGGGAGCCATTTTAATTTTTATCTTTCACAAAGTTTAGAACATCTTTGAGGTTTTCTTTTGAGGAAATTGTTCTTCCTGTCTTCCTAAAAAAATGATTTTTTTTGGATTTGTTCTGCAGATCATCTTCACTTTTGTTTGGATTAAGCTGAAAAGTCTGGGAATTGAAATCTAGGATGTTTCTTCCTTGGAAATTTCCATAGAATTCCTCATCATTTTCAAGGACTTTTTTAGTCTATTTATGTCTTGATTAAACTAGTATTGCTGTCTTATGCAAGTTGAAAATATCTTGTTACTTTTTATTGGTATTTGGGGTAGAATTGATAGAGAGAGGGATAAATTAGTAGAAAATGTGTTATTAGAGGAGGAAACAATTTTGTTTTTCATATTTGTTCTCTTCTGTCAAAGTTTCTCCTTTGAATGTTTCTATTTTGTTAAGATAATTTTTTCATAATTAAACTTCAGGACAAGCCAATGATATTTGTTGAAATTGCCTTTTTATTTTCCCCTTCTTTTTTAATTAAATATCAACTAATAATTCTTAGTGGGAATTGTTTTAGACTTAATTGAGATTTTATTGATTTTTTTTTATTTCATGACAAAATATCATAATTGCTAACAGTTAAATTCTACAAGTATTTTGAAATTGTAAAGACCAAACAACATTCAAAGATTTACGTAGCTGTCCATAAACAAATGTTTGATTAAAAGCATTTGAATAATATTTACATTTATTCAAACCCGCTGTCCCCCTTTTTTGTTCATAAACAAAAGAAATTAAATTTAATGAAGATTTGTTCATTAAATTTCATTCCTTGTCTTTTGTCTTTTATAAAATGTAGAGCAAAGAAAGGGGGAGATATACAGGTAGTGTAATGGTTAAGAATGATGAAAGTGGAATCAGCAAGCAAAGTTCAAATTCTGAACTATTCTTTTGCACTCACTTCTGCAAAAATGCCCTTGGGAAATCCATGTATCCATCTTTTTGCACTTCAAGTTTGGGGTTACATAATAGGGCAGACTGAGCTTTCTAGCCATGATAGGATAAAACCACTTTAGAAGAAGTAAACCAACTTGAAGAAGTATAATTTCTATTAGAGATACCAAACACTGCTGCCATGGCTGAAGTATATGTAATGCCTAAAAAAATTTCTAATAGACTATGGAATAAATTATTATTATTATTATTATTGTTATTATTATTATTTCCCTTATATACTCATTTCTTTCTGGGTCCCAACCAGAGACCTAAGGTCAGAAATGGCATCTTGACATTTTCACTGAGCATTTTTGAACCTAAGACCACACACATTTTACTTAGACAAAGCCTTTTGTAATGTATGAGCTGTACTTGTGAATACAATATTTTTATTTATTTAAGGCATTAGTTAACAGGGATCCCTACATTGAGTCTATTAGAACATTTTCCTATCACACTGAGCACTCTAACTGCAACTGGAATTGTTGATGCCCTAATGTGCCAATTTCTACTTCAAGATCCCTCTATTTTGAGAGTTTTTTTTTAAGCTCTTTTCAGATATCTGTCTATATTTCTGAGATGAGGTATTATGTACACTATTTACATTATTCGGACTATTGTCCTCATCTTTGTTGCCATATTTATTGCAATGTTCGGCCCTTCAGTATCTGTCTATATTTCTGAGATGAGGTATTATGTACACTATTTACATTATTCGGACTATTGTCCTCATCTTTGTTGCCATATTTATTGCAATGTTCGGCCCTTCAGTATCTGTCTATATTTCTGAGATGAGGTATTATGTACACTATTTACATTATTCGGACTATTGTCCTCATCTTTGTTGCCATATTTATTACGTTTTGGCCGTTCAGTATCTGTCTATATTTCTGAGATGAGGTATTATGCACACTATTTACATTATTCGGACTATTGTCTTCATCTTTGTCGCCATATTTATTACAACAATTCGGCCCTTCAGTTTCTGTCTATATTTCTGAGATGAGGTATTATGTACACTATTTACATTATTTGGACTATTCCCCTCATCTTTGTCTCCATATTTATTACAATGTTTCGGCCCTTCAGTATCTGTCTATATTTCTGAGATGAGGTATTATGTACACTATTTACATTATTTGGACTATTGTCCTCATCTTTGTCACCATATTTATTACAACGTTTTGGCCTTCTTCAGATGGTTGGAATGTCGAACTGAACCATTTATTTTGCTCACTGGGGTAGACTGTTCTAGTTCCACATGCCGTGTTTAATGGATGTCAGTTATCTCCTACTAATTTTCCCTCTGAAACTTCTCCACATTCATCTTTGTCACCATATATATTACAACGTTTCGCCTGTTGTACGCTCCGGCCTTCTTCAATGTGGTTGGAATGTCAAAATGGACCCTTTATTTCGCTCACTGGGTTAGACTGCTCTAGTTCCACGTGCCATGTTTAATGGATGTCAGTTATCAGTTATCTCCTGTTAATTCCACTCTCCAAGTTCTCCACTGCCTTAACCGGGTATTGAACTCATACTCTTTGGGTCCTGTCACTGGATCTAACCAATGCCTTTATCCACTGTGCTATGTGTCCTCTTAAGAGATACATTACAGTCTGCAGCAACCAGCATGCCAATAAGAAAGCACATTCTGTTTTTGTTATCACTTGATCACAATGTCTGCATGATTAGATTTCATTGTTCTGATTATTATTATTATTATTTCAATTCTGGGCTAGTCTGTTGCCTTCAGTTTTGTATTGATTCTCTTGCAAAAGGTATCAATCTTTATTTTCACCCCCAGTTATAGGTTAAATAGTAGTGTAGTCTGTCCACTCTAACCTCGGTTGGCTATCAGCCTAAGAGAAAGAAAACTCTGAATTTCAAACTGGAGAGAAGGCACTGCAAAACCACTCGATTATCTTTCCCATGAAGACACGGCTATTCAGAGGTAAAGAAAAGGCATCTATAACAAGCAATGGTTGCCTATGTCCGGACGTCCTGATGTGATATAGCATTTTAAAAAATTATTGAAAGACTTGCTTAAATAAACATTATATACATATATATATATATATATATATATATATATATATATATATATATATATATATATATATATATATATATATATATGTGTGTGTGTGTGTGTGCCTGTTTGTGTCTCTCTCTGTGTCTCTATGCATTTATATGTGTATATCCATGTGTCAGTCTCTTTGTGTGTTAAAAAAGAGAAAAAGTGAGCATGTTGTAGTCGATCTTCACTCAGGGCAAATAAATATGGCCTGAAAAGAAATCATAAAAGGCCTAAATTCATAATAGGTGACCAGAAGCTATTTGAATTCCTTTTGTTATTTTCAGTGATGAAGCTATACATTTTAGAGAAAGCCAAATAAAAGGCAAAATTGTCACTAAATGGTTTCAGATGATGAAAAGAAGTGCTAATCTTATCTCCTGGTCAACACAAAGAGGAAAAAAAAAATACGATAAGATGCTTTCAGATTTGACTGTAACTTTCACTATAATATGTGCTAAAATCCAGTCTTTAATTCAAGGAACAATTTTCTTCTAACGAAAGAATCTTCTTCCTGACTAACCACATTAATACTTTTTGTTGATTTATACGTGATCTTAATCTTTTATATCCTAAGTGTCTTGCTTGAACCATTGATTATTTTTTCATAAATTACACATCTCATAGACATTTTAATGATAGATTGACATACGATCCATCAATAAATGGTCAACTTTATGAGTTGATGTCCTTCCACTCCCAGTGTCTTTAATATAGCGGAGCAGATGTCCATAGTGACTGCATGACAACTAGCCAATCATTTTAGCTAGGGCAAAAAAATCCAATTTTGGTTTGGGCTTAAGGAAAAAAGAAATATTCCCAGGTTTTCTTTGTCAAGTGTTGGAGGACACACAGAGACTTTTGTTGTCTTTTATGACAACAGCATTCCCCCCCCCATGTTTTTATTGCTTTTTCCACCTCCATCTCTATATCTCTCTCTCTCTCTTTCTCTCTCTCTTTCTCTTTCTCTCTCATTTCTTTTATTGTTTCATAATCATCTGTTTTTTATGTGACATTAGGGCAGGAAGGAATCAGATGGGTGTTGATGAAAGGAAAATGAAGGTTGAAAGAAAAGGAGACAGGATAATGTTAAGAATGGGTGGCCGACAAAGAAGTTAGGGGATTAAACATGAATGTGTCAAGAAGAAAATGTGAAAAGAAATGTAAGAAAAACATAATGCAGGAAAAGGACAGAGAGAGACAGAGAAAGAGAGGAAGAGAAATGGAGAGGAGAGAACTTTACAGAGAGAAAGAGATAGTGATAGAGAGAGAGAGAGAGAGAGAGAGAGAGAGAAAAAAAAAGACAAAAGCAATGAAGAGAATGATGGAATATAAATGAAGATTGTGGTGAGGGGATCATAAGAAATGTAAGAAAAATATAATGCAAGAAATGGACAGAGATAGAGACAGAGAAAGAGAGAGAGGGGAAGAGAGAGGGGGAGGAGAGACATTGACAGATAGAAAGAGATATTGATAGAGAGAGAGATATTGATAGAGAGAGAGAGTGAGAGATTGAGAGAGAGAAAAAGACAAAAGCAATGAAGAGAAAGAGAATGATAGAATATAAATGAAGATTGTCAGTGGTGGGGGTGGGAGGGGTCATAAGTAATGGAATGTAAAGTGTAATGAAAGGGAATGAGTGTGGGGAGTAATAAACATCAGGAGAGTTTGCCGCACATTTCAATATCTGAACCATTTTCATATTGGTAAGAATGACTCTTTCCCAAACACCAGGAAATTCCATATTTAACGAACAATACAGATTTCCAATTCCACTTTAGTATGATCATCTCAATCAATTTATTCCATCTTCATAAATGTTAGCCTCTTTGGAGAAAGAATTGGCAAAAGTTAGCAATTTACTGAAATAGTTTACCAATTAAGGAGAGGTTTCTTTACATATGAAGAAGATTCCATAAAAATCAATAGTTCTTTAATAGTAATGTTTATATGTTTCTGTGACAGAAGTACCATATTTTAAGCAATTAATAAATTCTTCTTAATCTGGGATTATTTTCTATTACTATAAAAAATATATTTAAAGTGTACATATTTTTTTAATGATTTCACCCCAGCAAGGCAATAAAGCCACTAAGACACAAGGGGATTACTGAGAGTGAAAAAATAAGAAAAGGAAAAACATTATTAAGGAGAAGGGATAATAAAAGAAAGCAAATGAAGGAGAGAGTAGATAATGGTTGACATTGCATTTCAATTTTTGAAGGTTTAAGTTGGCTAGAAAGCAAGAAGAGAGCAGCCAGAAGAGAGTTTCAAAAGTGAGAAATGAGAGAAAAGAAACTGGAAGGACCCCCCCTACTCCACACATACTAGAAACAGCTATAACAGTTAGTGGACTTAAGAAGTCTAATTTCATGAAAAATTCTTTCAATTGGCAGTAATGTTAACAGTTCTGTTTCTTTTTTGCTTTTAATCAATTCACCCCAAGCAAGGCAATAATGCCACTAAGATGCAAGTAGTTACTTGGAGTGAGAGACAATGAAAAGACTTTAGAAGGAACTGGAAATGCAATCATAAACATGAAAAAAAGGATAAACCTCTACTCCTGTTCAATAAACCGGGGAGGAGTGTGAACCTATCTACTCCTGCTGAGTGTTTCCTTAGAAGGAAATGGGGTTAATTTAACCATTATCATTGGGATAGATATTTTATAGTGTTTTGAGTCTATCAGTTCAGTTATGTGCCATGCATGATACATGCTTAGGCAGTCATATATTTTTCGATACATGACTGACGAGGCAGATTTTTTTTTCACAGTAGGTTGCCATCTCTTTCTGCAGTAGACCAGTTGCCATCCAAGGCTATAGAATCTGGTTTGTCCTGCTATTGAGAAGACAAGGATTCATACCTTTCCCAAAGGTTTTAGCACATAGGAGAATTTAATGGATTCAACTAGAATTCAACTGCCCACATAGCTCAGTTGGTAGAGCAACTGACTTTTGGGTCTATAGCAAACTAAAATTTCTCTAGAAATGGTAGAACTAAAGCATAACTATATGTGTATAAAAAGAAGTTGATACTGGAGAAAATATTTCAAAGTATTTCATGCATATATTTCCATATTTATATAAGCAACACTTTGGGCAAAGGAGCTCACTACCTTATTTTTGTGCTTGGAATAAATTTCCATATTCGTTTAATATTGAAACTTCTGCTCAACTATCCAGCACCTTTTGAGACTTTTATATTTGTCATGTTCAATATTGACCCTGTTATTTATCTTCCTATCTAATATCTTTTTATCGCCTGGGAAGAGAGACACTTTTTTCACATTCCCTGCTAACATCAAAAAGTACTGGCCAACTTCTTGTATGTAAATATTGTATAGATCATGGAAATTCTTAGATAAATGATGTAAATAAAGATAGACGAAAAGCATTTCATAGACAAAACTAAGTTTGGCACAAGGTTGTAATTTTGAAGTTCTCCATTATTATGAAGCTCATTTTTAGTAATTTGTGATACTAGCACATTAACCATTATCAGAATATAAGTGTTCCTTATTTTTACTAAACAATTAACCCAATACAAGGCCCAAGAACCACTCAAGGTAGGTTACCAAGCAAGGCTGTTGTATGAACAAAAGGGGGTGAAAGTAAATGCAGATTACAAGGTTATGTATGATAGATAGCAGTTGAGCCTAGACTTGAAGAAATTAAGATTGTAGTGATCAGGGAAACATCCTCTCTTTTACAAATCATCCATTTTGTGATTTTTGATTCATCTGTTTTAGGTGCAATAATACCTTTCAACAGGATTTGTTCAGACTCTTCATACAAATCACTATTTTTCCAATCTACTATTATTCAATATTTGTGTGCTTTAGTAAATTCTAACCTCAATTATTTGTTCTTATCTAACAGGTGTGATATCTAGTATGGTCATCAGCTGCTGTAGCCCGTCTGCTTCAAGGTTCAATGTGTTGTGTGCTCAGTGATACTCTTCTATATATCTCCAATGTAAACACTGGTTATTTGAGCCAATATTGTTTTTCTTTCAGCTTCAACCAGTCTAGCCATTCACTTTGAGCTTCTTTCATCAAAAAGGGATTTCCACACTCCAAATTGTTGCGCAGTGGAATTTTTTTCTTTTCTCCTCATTTTCTGTAAATCCTAGATATAGTTGTGCATGAAAATCCTAGAAGATTAGCAGTTTTTGAAGTAGTCAGATTCATCCGACTGAGTCACATTCACTCTTACATATTTTACTTTTCTTTTCCATGAAATTCAGCAAGTCACTGTGACCATACCTAAATGCCTGTATGCATTAAATTACTGCCACATCATAGGTTGATTAGAATTTCAAATAAAAGATCATTATTCAATATTTAATTAAGTCGCCAGTGAGTGTATATTAAGATATTTTGACTATTCTACTCATCAAAGTTCTTACAACTCACAGAGCTCTGATTGTTATATACATCAGCATTTATGACATATCTGTGAGATTTTATAAGCCTTTTGGAAATTTAGAAAGACCTCTTAAGATAATATATAGCAGTAGACATACCTACTGGCCCATTCTCCTACAGGAATTTGAATTTTAATGCCTTAAATGTCTGCTCTTTACTAATCAAAATATCATATAAAGGGTCATATTCCTATGCTTGGCCTGCTGATGAGAGGATTAGTATGCACATTAATTCTTCAGTTATTTTATTTTTTAGTATTGTTTGGTAGGAAGAAGACTTATGTATGGAATCACCATTATCTCCAGTCATAGCAAACAAATATATGTAATGATTCAAGGAAATAGCTTCAGGGGTTACATCATTGAAACCAACTATACGGCTATGATATGATGATACTGCCATAGTTTAGCTGTACAGAAACTATACATTAATGCTGGATCATGTGAACTCTTTACAGTTCATGATCAAAAAGAAGCAACCAATCGGTTTTTCCTCATATAGAAAAAGAGTTCAAAATATTCTTATATTGCAAGCTCACATTTACCAAATAATACATGAAATTGGATTCTCAACCTTCAAACATAATGGTTGAGATCCTTCAACAACATTACATGCCAGAGACACCTTTGATCTTTAAATGCAAATATATACGTGTGTGTGGGGGTATGTATGTATGTATGTATGTATGTATATACACTACAAGCAAAAAGTTTGGAACAACCCTGCATTTCTTTTAAAAAAAACATCTAAAAATGAGATATTAGGTTGGTGCAAAAATAATGTCGTTTTCTCACATATGTTACTATGTGAGAAAACGACATTATTTTTGCACCAACCTAATACAATGTTAAACAATGAAAATAAAGACAAATTATATGTTTTGTTTTTTAAGACACAATCAAATAAATCTACCAAATGAAAAGAGCCTAACTTCACAGTATTCAAATATTTTCTCTATTAAATGCTAAAAAGTTTTTAATTTTTCCTTTTCTTACTTTTATTCTTTGAAGCTTGACTCAAATAAATGTGTCTAACAACACAAAACGTATGCTTACTTTTTCTTTTTTTTCATTGGTCAGAAGTGTGTTTTTGAATTTTTTTAAATTAAAATATAAAATTTCAATAGCTACAGTGTATTTGCTTTTATTTTTCAGTCTTTCTCCAGGCTTCTCTTACTATAAAAACGCCCAAATGTGGATTTGAATGTTCACAATACATTTTGCTATATTATGAATATTTTGGTTGAGAAACATTATATTTTCTTTTTGATCATTAATTCTTAAGTAGACTTTTTAACTCAGTTAAATATTAATATGGGTTTTTAAGTTAACTCAGCACTAACTAATGTTGAAAACAAAACATATGCAGCTGTCTCTGTTTAAAGAAAAAACAGATTGTGACATTATGACAGTATTTTCATAGTTTTATTTATTTTAAATTTTGATTTAATTTGCACAAAATTGCAAAATCAAAGCAGCTAGGCATTGAGGGAAGGGCACAAACTGAAATGTTATTCAAAGAAGGCTACCCTCAAAGACAAATTGCCAAGAAGTTAAAGATTTCTAGACATAGTATACAATATTCATTACAAAGGAAGTTAGAAACTGTCAGAAATATTGACAGAAAAAAAGAGCTAGAGCGCCAAAAATGACAATTGCTGCAGAACAGAAACACTCGATTATTGAGAGCACAAGAAATAGAAGCAAAACTGTTCCAGAGTTGACAGCTAAATTTCTCTCAACATCAGCAAGTGTTGCTCTCAAAAAAAAAAAACATCGACTTAAATCAGTGGGTCTCAGCCATTAATAAACCCTGTTGTGGAAGGGGGTTAACCAGAAAAGGCAGTTATGTGCAAAAAAAATGCATAAGAATTGGATATTGAAAAAGTGGCAAAAATATATTGCGGACATATGAGTTCAAATTTGAAAATTTTGGTACAAAGAGAAGAGTGTAAAGGGTGTGATGGGTAAAGTGTATCCATTTTATATTTTTAAATTCTCACATGTGCATTGTTTATTTTTGATTTTGTTGATTGTCCAGTATAGTAGGGTCAGTTGGGCACCACCTGTAAGAAAAAGAGCACCATGACACAATTTATTCCACCAGAAATTTGAAAATGGCATGCTGTACTGCTTGGCATTTGTTTCGGAAGCTCCAATATGAACATTTCAATGTGTTTGAGTGTCAATCTGAAGACAGCGCAGAGGATTCGAAAGAGTTGGATGAGTCTAATGGTGATTACGAAGGTACAGATTTTAATTTTGAAGTAATTTGTACAAAATGCCAAAATCAAAGCAGCCTAATTATTGAGGTGAGGGTATAAACTGAAAGAAACCTACTCTGAAAGACAAAATTGGAATTCCTTTTGGCAAAACTTTAATATTCTTGTAAAAAGAAAGTTTTAAAATGATGGGACAAAGTCAGTGTAGCTCTTAACTGTGAAAAGTTGATTTAGATCAGCAAGGCTCTGGGGGTGCATAAGCCATCAAGAAACCCTGTTATGGAAAGTGAATGAGCAGAAAAGACTTTTATGGGCAAAATAGCATAAGAACTGGTCATTTGAAGACAGGCAAAATGTATTGTGGATGGATCAGTTGTAATTTGAACTTTTTAGTAGTAAAAAGAGAATGTATGTGAGAAGAAAGCCAGGAGAAAGACTGAATGAAGAATGTGTGGTTCCAACAGCTAAGCATGGTGGTAGGTTTGTTATATAGTATGGAGGTGTTTTCTGAAAAAGAGGGCTGGATATTTTATTTAGGTCAAGGGAATCATAAAAACGAGCAATGTCATTCAGTTTTGCAAAGACTTCTATACCATTTAGTTTACACATTAAGTGGACAAAATTTAACCATTTGAGAAATCAACAATCCAAAACACTTTTTCTTTTTTTATTTAAGACAATTCACCCCAAGCAAGGTGGGAGTGCCACTAGCATGAAAGGGGATACAGGGGATTGAGAACAAAAGTAAAGAGGCATGTTTAAGGAAAGGATACAGAGAAGGCAGGAGAACAAGCTCAGGGTGTCAGATGTCGATTGACATTACACTTGAATATTTGAAGATTATAGAGAACAGGAAAGCAAGTAAGGGGAAGGAAGTTCCACAGATGGGAAGTGCGAGAGAAGAATCTGTTTGAGAAGAAGAGACAGTTACATTTAAATGTTTTGACAGTGAAAGGGTGGGACCGAGATAACAGCCAGGTAACTCATTTAAATTCATGTAGTCTGAGAACCAGCAAAAGTAGCTCATCAGAATAGTTGCCATGAAAATATTTGTAGAATAGACAGAGGGAGGCCACAGCACGTCTATGTCAAAATAAAATAACCTCTTGTATAGGAGAGTTCAAAGAGAATACCCAGAGTGAAGAATGCTTGTCAAGGTTTGTCATCTACTTTTTAAAAAAAGACTGTAGGAAAGAATACCAACAATTTGTAAAGCAGTAAAGCAGTAATTAAGTCAGGTGGTGGTTTTATTGATGAAAACAAAATATTAGGCTGTTGTATGATATTTTTTTTATAGAGAGTGGTCCCAATAGTTTGCCTCTAGTATATATATATATATATATATATATATATATATATATATATATATATATAATTTATTTGAAAATTATAACATAAATATATAAAATGACTAAAAAAATAGCCATTTTGTTTCTACACTTCTGGTGTCTTATCAAGTGATGGTGTTAAATGTAGATTCTACATTTAACACCATCACTTGATAACCAGAAGTGTTCAAACAAAATGGCTATTTTTGTAGTCATTTTATAAAATGTTTGTTATAATTTTTGAATAAATTATATTTGCTCTACTCTGTACTGAGCACTCTTTTAAGAATAGCATTTTTAGTTATTGGAATTTATTCCGTATACACCAATCCTATAGTTGGATATATATATAAGTGTGTGTGTGTGTGTGTGTGTGTGTGTGCGGACTAGCTTTTTTGCACCAAATAATAATTTTGAGATATCTGAACTTAAAAATAAATATTTATACAAATATAAATACACAGTCTGAATAAACAGGATTGCCAATATTTCATATTTCCATTCTAAAAGGATAATTTTATTTATTTTGTCTCTTATTTCAGTTCTTTTTCTATGGTTTAATGTTTGATAATGAAATTTAATATTTAACAAACCTTTCAAGTCGCACAATTTCTATTGACTGTTATATTTGCTTTTTGGATGCGAATTGAACTTAATTCTCTTCGTATTTCATGAGTGAGAAATAAGTTCTACTCAAAGAGTTTATTCCCACAAAATGCTACCATGTGGAAAAGACCTCCCAAGAGAATGCTTCCCCTGACCACAACAATCTTAACCTGTTCATATTCTAGGGTTAAACGTTTATCTTTCTCACACATCTTCATAAACTATACCTCTTACCTCTTATAAACTAATCCTGCCTCTTACTGTTATACTGCTCACACAACAAGCTCCTTCAGTAACCCTCTACTTTGAGTGGCTCTTATGCCTTGTATAGTGTGAACATTAATAAAAAGGATTGCTATTTGTACAATAATTTTTGTATGTATTTAATCAGATGAAGGATATTATGTTTTTTTATTTGAAATAGTTAAATTATAATTTTAATTGGATACAAAATATAATTTATTCAAGGACATTCCAAAGCTTTCTATAAGAGAGAAGTTATTAAGGCCTTCAGTATATCTCATACATGCTCAATGAGGTTTAAATCTGATGAGCTAATTGGAAGTCAGCTGAGTGTTTCTGAAAACAGTTTCATGTCACTAATCTACAATCATATCAACCATCATTCCTTTGCTACAGTTTCCCAAGAAAAAACAAAAGCAGTTATTACCACAATGCATCCAGTTTTCTGGCTGCAAAAATCATTCTGTGTTCAAAAATTGTTAAATTCTATTCCAGTGATTGTTACAGCTACAAAACTTCTTTACCTATTACATCATAAAATTGTTGTGTTGATTTTTACAAGTAGTTGGGAGGACAAAATCATTCATTTCATTGTTGTCTTTATTTTTTGGCAGTTTATATCTGTGAATGTTTATATGTGTACATTAGCATCTGTATGTCTATATATGTGTCCTTTACAACAGCTAACTTTATCACAGGACTCTTGAGAGGTCATTGAGTACTGAGCAGTTACTGAACATGGCTAAATTGCTGAGTCGTGAGCATACATTCAATGGCTAGTAAGAGCAGATTGTTAACAAGAGAATTTATTACAAGTGAATTATTTCAATGGCATTGCTATCACATTAGATCATAGATTTAATACATTCTTTTAGAGGATATTGATATTTCAGAAAAATTATACGTAAATTTGTTTCAATTATAAATTCTAAAATGATCATTCGATTTTAAAATAATCATTCAAGTAATGAAATTTTGTTTAAAATGAGTGGAAATCCCTGCTTTTAAGAATCTAGAATCTTAAGTTTCCAAAATTTGTTCACAAAATTTAAAAATGTTAGTGTTGAATATTATAACCATTATGATTATCATCAAATGAACATTTCCCAACTAAACCTATTAAAACACAGGCATACATGATTATAAACTTACATATTATATATATATATATGTATATATATATATATATATATACATATATGGGTGAAATATGGGTGCGATGGTTGAAATTGTCACCATTTTATATTTTTAATATTGTGCATGCATGTTCTTTTTTATCAACTACACAGTATAGTAGGGTCAGTTGGGCACCATCTGTGAGAAAAAAATTACCATGACGCAATTCACTTTGCCAGAAATTTAGAAACAGCATGCTTTACTGTTTGGCATTCATGACAAAGCTCCAAACAAACATTTCAGAGTATTTGAGTGTCAATCTGAGGAGAGTGCAGAGAATTCGCCCGAGTTGGCCAAGTCTAAAGGTGATTATGAAGGTGTTTAGAGTGATCCCTTGATGGCAACGTTATGCCTCCACTCATCTTCCCACAGGGACTCAGACTCAACACAGAGGCCGAAATCAAGTGCTTTGAGGAAGTAGTGCTGTCCTGGGTCAGGAGGGTGGCTGCTAGAAAACCCTATATCTACCAACAGGACCCTGCTCCATGACATACAAGCAGAACCCAGTCATGGCAGTCAATATATATATATATATATATATATATATATATATATATATATATATATATATATATATTTCCAGATAAAAGCCTGTTAGTGCGGCTAGACATCCAAGTGCTTGAAGACGGGATCAAAAACTCGACCGAGACACTACCCCTAAGCTATTGGTGCAGAGCAGAGAAATGGAATCTTTTAATGTATTATATATGTTATGGGAACTTACCTATAATGATAATGGAATGTTCCTGATACTATAAATACTGTGACTCTCAAGAGTTATAACGATGAATGGTGTAACGAGCACCAGGTCATGACTGTTGAACTTTCTGCTTTGGCAGAGAGGAACCTGGACGAAGCTTTGCTGAAGGGCAAGGTTTCGTCCGGGGGGGGGGGGTAGACAGACCCTGAACCCATCTAGGCGGGTTCAAAGGGTATATTTTTGGCCAAGCCTATGGGCTCGGAGAAACCCACTTTAATCTCAGCCTCATGCCACATATATTCCTCATGGGTGGGATATTAAATACAATGAAAGGTGTAACGAGTCGAGACAATATTAGTTCACTCTAAACCAGACGGACAGTCATTACTAACACCTTCAACTTCTTGTACTATATTTCTGCTGTGATATATCTTTGATATTCTACTCTTGTGTTTGTGTTGTTCTTCCTTGGTTCTAATCTTGGACTATAACTGTGGTGTGAGAATATTGGACCATAACAATATACATGATGTATATAAATGCCAAATCAGCAGTTATATAATAAGATGCTTATATTCGAGTTTTCTATCTGACAGCAACTCGAATATAAGGATCTTATTATTCAAGGAATTGATAGTAAGTTAATGTCTCCTGTTAGCAAAGTGATTTTGCCATTAATCACATTAACATTGGTATTTAATCCTTTGATATAATATATATATATATATATATATATATATATATATATATATATATATAATTTCTATATATATTATATATGTGCAGTACTTATTGGAAAGTGTTCAATATCAGGGATAGAACTGACATATTCAGCTGTAGGGATATTTATATATATCCATACAACTGAAGATATATATATATATATATCCATACAACTGAATATATATATATATATATATATATATATATATATATATATATATATATATAGGCAGCATATATATATATATATATATATATATATATATATATATATATATCATTACTGTAAATGTTATATTTAGAGATTGAGTAAATATTCCTGATTTTTTTAATCAGTGAAATTTATGTCTACTGGCCTACGGATCAAAAGTCTTACTGAAGATAATGGACCTCATGATAGTCTTTAGTAAGAGCTTTGATTTGTAGGCCAGCAGACATTAATTTATAAAGGAATAGGAATGTTGACTCAAACTAAATATAATGTTTAAACTAAAAGGAAATGCCAAGTTCAAATTGATTGACGAAACTTGTCAGTATAATTTAACAAAACATGTTTGATATATATATATATATATATATATATATATATACAGAGTATATCAAAGATACTTTTACAAACACTGGAGGTGGGTTCCTAACGCAGAAACAAGGACAATAGTCCATGTAAACATATGTCCACAAATACTTTGTTTTTAAGTCATTAAGTTTAAAGTTTACAGTCAATGGTACTTTGCTGCCATTTGGACTAGGTTACATTTGTCATTCGTGTATATTTGTAGCTTGTCTGTCTTCAACATTTAATGTGTATAGTAGTGAGTTAACTGAGAAGTGTTTCATTTAACAATGGCAGGATATTTATATCGTGAGAAGACAAATATGATTTTTGCATCCGACCTCATGAATGGTATTGGATACAAGGCTGCATGGCTGTATCAGATTGCATTTCTCAGACAGAAGGCAGCAATGTCATCCAACCTTAACTACTGTTTATCATCACATTGCTGAGACAGAATCAATAGCACCACAAATTATGGATCAAGGAAGATCCAGATCCACTTATATGTCTGACCACAAAGAACACTTTCTACAGGCTGTCAGAGTTGATGCAGCTATCAGCACACATTAAATGGTCCTAGCATGTACATGTTGTACTGCATGGAGGGTACTTGAAGAGCATTTCCTATATCCATATCATTTGCAATGTTTGCAGGGTCTTTTGCCCTCTGATCACTCAACATGGGAGAACTTTTACTGATGGTTTATTGCACAAACTGCCAATCCATTATTTATCTCTTCAGTCTTCAGTGGAATAGTAAATTTACACAACCAACATTTGTGGGTGGATCGGAACCTCATGGTACAATACATGTTAGACAGCAGCATCTGTTTACAATTAATGCATGGGCTGGAATGGTAGATGATTCTCTGGTCTATGTTCTCCCAGCACATTTTACAATAGCTGTCTACAGGGAGTTTATTTCAAACACACTTCCAGACCTGCTAGTGGATGTACCCCTGCTAATACAGAGATGAATGCAATTCATGCATGATGAGGCTCCAGCACAATTTAGTCACATTGTTCATGATATGACATCAACCATGAAAGATGGATAGGTAGGGGAGGACCAGTTCCATGGCCTGTACATCCATTCGGCCTCAATCCTATGGATTTTCATCTGTAAGGCCACCTAAAATATTTGATTTAATCAGCAGACATTAATAATGTAGATGCTTCATCAACATGTCATGGGAGTATTTTAAAGGGCCACCAGTCAATGATCTGATGAGTTTATGCATGTGTGCAAGTGGAGGACATTTTGAACATTTCTTATGAGTTACTCTGTTGAAGTACAATGATAGCCATTTGGACATATGTTTAAATATTTAAACATTTTAATATTTTTTGGCATCAGGACCACCTCCCCAACAAAAATTGTAAAAGAATTTTTGATGCACCCTATATATATATATATATATTATATATATGTTCTGTTATATATGGACAAGTTCTGTCTATCAACTTTTTTATTAAATGTTTTGATTTTTTTATGCATAGGGGACCGTATATTGAAGTGCGTTTAATATACAAAAAAACACACACAAACACAAAAATTTCAGATTTTATGACAACAGCTTCAGTGAGTTGAAATTGGTTTCCATCAAATGTGAACTAAAAACACATTTTCATAACTATAAACAGAACATACTCATGAAAATAAAATAAAAGTTTATATGAATTTTGGTAAATTTACCAATAAAACAAAAAAAAAATTATTCATAAATTTGAAGGATTAAAAAAACTTGTATATATTATTTAACAAAACATGTTCAAGTGAATTCTTGTTCTCAAAATACACCTCATATATATATATATATATATATATATATATATATATATATATATATATATATATATATATATATATGTATATATATATATATATACATATATATATATATGTATATATATATATATATATACATATATATATATATATATATATATAAATTCCCAAGAGGATAGAATCCAGGTAGAACTCAATGTCCAGGACAGAGTAAGAATATAATATAAAATACTCAAACACTAATATTCCATGGTTATAATTTATTACATTGGAATCATAATCACGATCCAATTCATCAGACCGACAAATTCATATATTTATTCAGATTATATATATATATATATATATATATATATATATATATATATATATATTAGGTTGGTGCAAAAATAATGACGTAATAATGTTGTTTTTTGACGTATTTTTTAACGTCAAAAAACGACATTATTACGTCATTATTTTTGCACCAACCTAATATATATGTAAGTTTTGGAAAAAATAGAAAGATGCTCATACAAATTACAGCTGCACTCAGCACACAGAGGCTTGAAATAAACACTCCTACTACTAATCAGAACAACACAAAAATAAAATACAGTCAAAACATGAAAAGAAACTAACACCAAAATATCTCCCCACCAAGTTAACTGATTAAATAGGTCAAGGTCTGCTCCCTCCTCCCCCAATACTAAGTATGAATAAAAGAAATATTAAATAAACCCCCTCTAAACTCGACCATGTCTCTCAAACCACTCCTCATTACCCCCTCTGTTAAATTACAAAAACTTACACTACCCATCAAAAGTATGAATTTTCATTTCATCTTTTGAAAGTGCTATCTGATGATCCAGCATCCTTTAAAAGGGCTCTGGTGAAATAAATTATTATAAAATAACCTTAAAGTGATCTGTTTTTCTTTTAAATATTAGCTCTAGATTTACATTGAGCTCTCCCGATTTTATCTTGCTTGGGATTACCCATACGGATTACCAAGTTTTTCATAACTTAAATATATATATATATATATATATATATATATATATATATATATATATATATATACACCGACAAAATAAAATTCTTTTGCATATTCAAATCCAATGATGCATCTCAGATCCTGCAATTTGTTTTTCTTCACATGCATAAAAAATAGACTTTCAATTTGAAATCTGAAGCTTTTTTAGATCATTGGCTTCAAGCCATTATTCTGAATTCGTTCCTGGAAATATTTGCACTGCCAGATGTGTCAGCAGAAACACTGGCTTTTCCTACCCTGAGTCATGCTACTTCAATTACCTTTGATTACCCGATGAATCTTTGGTAAATACTGTGATTTCACTTGGACCAATCTTTCTGCAGACTGTCGTCTAGATTTCTTTATATTGCCTGAAGCCAATCTATGGAAGCTAAGCAATGATACAACCAGAGCAACTATTTACACTGGATAAGAGCCAGTATATAATACACACACATATATATATAAAGATATACATATATATATATATATATATATATATATACATTTATATGAGCAGTGGAGTAATTCTAACTCCTCGTTATCAAATGAAAATTCTTCTTGCCAACAAGTTACAGTTGCAGCAATGGTTTACATAAAAGGGCCACACTTTATATATATTAGATAATGATATTAAATGGGAAATGAAAGAACTATTTAAACGTTCACAGAGAGCAATAATAAAGAATTCAAAAGTTGCCTTTGGGCCAATATTGTATCCGCTACAAATTTGTTGGTTTAGTAGCAAGTAAATGGAGTCAGCTTATGGCTGTATCATGTTGAAATACCAGATCTTGTCTGATCGCCAAAGTTAAGCAATCTCGAGCCTGGTCATTATGTAGATGGGCAACTGCTTGGGCATACAAAGTGCTGTAAGCTTGGATGTGCGGGTGGTGTAATGCATAATGATTATGAATGAGAAATTGGAGAGCTGAGTTTGAATTCCAGTTAGGTTTGTTTCACTCAGTTTTGTGTAAATGCCCTTGGGTGATCATGAACCAAAAACGGACATGATCACCCAAGTGTGTCACATCTACTCCTACAAACACAGGTTGGGCCAAGATGTTAGGGTAATGGCCCATTCCTCCCCATGAATCTAGGGAAGGCTTACGTACAAGAATAAGAAAGAAAGGAAGAAAGAAAGAAAGAAAGAAAGAAAGAAAAGGAGTCAGTTTGTCAATTCTGGGAGAAATTTTCCCCCGAGATCATTTTTTCCAGTAATTAATGATCCAAATGAAAAATAAACAAATTCATGAATTTTTCTAAAATAAAAATTGGCAACTGGTTTTTGGATTTCCAAAACTGGTATCAGCTTTAATAATAATCATTATAAAATTGATGTAAGCTACAGATGTGTTCCAAACAATGTCTTGTCTGCAAATCTTATCACATCTCCTATAGCAGTTCCCATTTTTTATCATTTCCTCTTAATCAAGGTAATAAAGCCACTAAGACACAAGGGGTTACTGAATGTGAAAGGCAACATTATTAAGAAGAGAGGACAATAAAAGAGCATGAATTAAGAAGACAGAAGATGACAATTGACATTGTATTTAAATTTTTGAAGATGAAAGTTAACAGGTCTGCAATGGCCAGTGATTGAATATGAATGCACTTCTCACTTGTGGAACTGCTTTCCAATATCTTGCTTCTCTGTCACATACCATCTTCACAAATGTAAATTCAATATCAAGGTGGTTGTAATGGATGTTAGCTGTCCTCAAGGACACATGGCACCAGTGGATAAAGGCATTAGTTAGATCCAGTGAGAGGACCCAAAGAGTGTGAGTTCAATACCCAGTTAAGGCAGTGGAGAACTTAGAGAGGGGAATTAACAGGAGATAACTGATAACTGACATCCATTAAACATGGCATGTGGAACTAGAACAGTCTACCCCAGTGAGCGAAATAAAGGGTTCAGTTCGACATTCCAACCACCTAAAGAAGGCCGGAGCGTACAACGGCCGAAACGTTGTGATAAATATGGCGACAAAGATGAGGACAATAGTCCGAATAATGTAAATAATTTTAAATCAATTCTAATGAAATGTCTTCAAACTGACTGAAGCTAAAATTAGAAATGAGTGACAAAACAAGAATTTAATTTTTCTGCAAACAAAACTATTAAAAACTTTTCGACTCTTTGATTCAACCTTCTCAGTAAATGTGCTATCCTATACGTAATGTCATGTACGACAACTGGATTGTCTTATATTGTTTTTCTCATACATTCTATTTTTAATCTTTGGCTCACTTTTCTAATTTTATTATTGAAGTAGAACAGAAAGCAATTTTTTATTGCAGTTGGCTCACAAGCCTATACAGATATATATATATATATATATATATATATATATATATATATATATATATATATATATATATATATATATATAATTCACTTATACTAGCCTATACACATTATATATGTCAGTTCAGTTTTGAAGAAGATTGTTTTTTGGTGTCATTCCAATTAGCAAAGCATTTTCCATAAAATTGTAAACAGAAAATCATTGCTGGAAATGGATTAAGAGATAATAAAGAGAAATAGTAAGAAAAAATTCATCAATGATGTGTGCTTTGCTTTTTAAGAAAAGAAAAAAAAGTAAAATGTCAGGTATATTTGCTTAAACTTCTTTCATATGTCATGTCCTTTTAGGATGTAGTTGATCATGGCTCTCCACAACCTTCTGTGTCATAAGTAGCCCTTCGCACCTTTATCATCCCTCTTTTTCCTTGTTTGAACAGACATTTGTTAAGAGTTGACAAATAGATTATTTTCTGTTTTTTTAATTGTTTCACACCAAGTAAGGTGATAAAGCCACTAAGGTGCAAGGGGGTTACTGACTGAGAAAGTAAATGAGAAAATGTTAGTGAGGAAAAAGGACAATAAAAGAACCAGATTAAACAACACACTATAATACTATTATTCCACAGAAACCTTCATGGGCACAATTTTACCCTTGAAAATACTGTTTTGTTTAAAGAAAAATGAAGATAATTCACACAGAAGAAGATGCATTGAAAGAGTCATGATCTACAAATCACCTTTCAGAATTCTTTAGTCTGTCACCTGTTCTCACTAAACTGGGATTATTATTATTTTACAAACATGGTCAGCACACTGTGGTCATGTACATAGTTGATGTTATTGATTAATGAACATGGTCACAATGTGCTGATCTTGTTTGGAAAACCAAAATATTTCAATAACTCTAGATACATACATAAAAAAAGCCATACATTCAGTTCAAAGTAAAAAATAAAATTATCCTTCATAATGGCTAAAAGAATAGTCAAAAGTGCTCAGACATACTGAAAATTCAAACAGTTGCTCCATATTTTATGTCCAGAAAAGAAAAAATTATTAGAACACAAGAAAAATTAAATAAAAAAACTGCAATTTCTTTTCAATCAATTTTACCAAAACTTGTATAAAAGAGGGATTGCAGCTCAAATACATACATACATACGTATATGTATATATGTATGTATATATGTATATATATATATATATATATATATATATATATATATATATATTAGTACACACACAATATATATATATTAGTACACACAAAATATATATATATATATATATATATATATATATATTAGTACATGTGAAATATATATATATATATATATATATATATTAGTACACACACAATATATATATATATATATTAGTACATACAATATATATATATATATATATTAGTACATGCACAATATATATATATATATATATATAGATAGATAGATAGATAGAGATATTAGTACACACACAATATATATATATATATATATATATAGGCAACTAAATATATTTATATTGCATATATAAAGATATATCTATATATTTTCTTCCTTTCTCAAAAGTAATCTTATAGAGAGGAGCTATATTTATTGCACTTTTAGACATGTGCTTGAAGCCATCTGTTCACTATTCTGATCACCATTCCTTCTTCAAGCAGATTTGACAAAGGCACAGACACGGCAAGGAAACTGGCTTCCTAAAGTTACCAATTTACTTGGAGTAGTGACCATTTTTAACGCCTCCACGCTACTATTGATGCTATGGAAAATTAATTAGTCACCTATCTCTTCTACCACCCAATTACTGGAGACCTCTCTCTATTTTAAAGGCAGTGCTGACCCTCATCGTTGAATTAGGCTGTTTCATTAAATTGTCAGCAACTCATGCCATGACAGGCAAATATTTCTCAGATCTTATCTTTCTTCTTTCTTGTTTCTATTAATCTTACTTTCTACTGGTTCTGTCTGAAATCTGAATGTAATTTTGTTTTTCTATGTCTTCCCTTTTTTCCTAAATCTTCTTTTTCTATTTCTAAATAGAAAAATGTCTGCTTTCTTTCTTTTCTTCCTTTTAACTTTTAGTGAAAACTGTCTTTCTTTGCCTTTTTTGAATTCTCTCTTTCTTTTTCATTATCTGTTAACTACCTTTTTAACTTTCTAAATGTTTTGTCTCTCATTTCAGTCTTCTTTAGTTCTCTCACAACTTTTTCTCTTTTCTTATCTGTCTTTTTTCCTTTCTCCTAGTCTCCTTATCTTAAAATGTTACCATTCTTTGCCTTCTCTCTCTCTTCTGCTCTGTTAAACACTCCAATTCTCTATACAAAATACTCTCTTCCTCTATTTTTATTCTGGGCACTGGTCACAAAATTATTTGGAACTTCAGGCAGATTGGAGATATAAACCATCTGGTAGCCTTACACTGTCAAACTACAATGGGCACATCTGTGTCTCTTTGAGAGTGGGTGTCAGTTACTCAACACATAGCTTGACCCTTGCTCAGCACACAGGGCCATTATAGAAATGGAAAGAATCCAGAAAAGAACTAAGGGAGTGTTTGGAACAGTGGCAAGGACTTGAGTAATGACATCAAACACCTGACCATCATCTCCTTTAGCCTATCATCTCATACGTTGTTTATTCACCTCCTATATCTGGATGTACGGAGGGGGGGGGATAGTATAACAGATATTGGGTGTGAAAAGTGGAATTTGGTGAACTGAATTTAAATTCCAGCCAAGCTGCCTGTGGTTCACTTTCAATCTAATGACCTCCTCTTAGGCTCACTGCTGTTCAAAGCTAGTGAGCAGTCTTTATATATTATATTATTTAACCCATAGCTGGGGGCAGGGAGAAGAGATAGTTGCATGCCTTTCACTTTTACATTATTGCATTTCTCTTGGGCTGACTGCTGCCTAAAGCTGGAGATACCAGCCTTTTATATTATTTAACTCATAGCTGAAGATAGGGGGAACATATGGGTTCATGCCTTTCAATTTCACATTATATTATTTCTCTTAGGCTGGCTGCAGCATAAAGCTAGAAAGGCCAGTCTAACCTACAATTTAACCCATAATTGGAAGCAAGCAAGAAGGGATAGGGTTTATGCTTAGCTTTTCCTAAGGTGCATTCGTGTAAATTGAAGCCAGCAAAACTTCACCACAATTTCATGTCTCTTGTTGTTCTCTATAAATTTTGTCTTTCTGTTTATTTCTCTTTTAACCCTGTTAAGCTATCCATTTACTTAAGCTCACGTGTTGTTTCCCCTCTGTCTCTCTTGCCTTCAATCTGTCCTGATTATTTGTATCAGATTTTCCAAGCTCTCTTTCCTCATTATGTGCCATAGAAACCTCAACTATCTCTTCCTGTTTTTAAGTATAAGTAAACAAGACCAGAATTTGAACTAACTTCTCTGATTTCAAAAAGAACCATCATACTAGCTGCAAATTCTGTCTTTCTTACACTGAAAATCATGACAGAAGGGAGTCAGGAAGAAAGGTTAGGCAATATAGATTGATTTCATAACAAGTTGTCCGACCCACACCCAACTGGTTTTGAATTCAGAGTTACCATTCTCATAGACTGGTTGCCAAACAAGGCTAAAATGCCCAGACTGACCTGCTATTTAAACAATAGTGTGAGGGAGAGAGTAGAAATTCATTCATATCTTTCCCATTGATATTTATACAAAAGTAAATGCAACAAACTCAGTCAGGATTCAAACTTAGCATTTCCAATCATAATTAGCATGCCACTCATAATTAGCATGCCACTCATAATTAGCATTCCAATCATAATTAGCATGCCACTCATAATTAGCATGCAAATCATAATTAGCATTGCAATCATACTTAGCATGCCACTCATAATTAGCATGCTAATCATACTTAGCATGCAAATCATAATTAGCATGCCAATCAGGCCAATCCCCAATATATTATGCATATATCCATAGAAGAAAGCCAACCATTATTAACAAAAATGATATTATATATATATATATATATATATATATATATATATATGGCCAAAACGTTGTGAATATGGAAATGAAGATGATGATGATAGTCTGAATAATGTAAATAATGTAAATAATCCTAATACCTCATCTCAGAGATATAGACAGATATTTCCAATGAATTATTTTATGGTTTGATAAATTTGACATATTTGATCCAGCATTTCAGCATCATTATATAGACTCCCTCAGATCAGAACGAAAAAAATATGTATGTGTGTGTGTGTGTGTATGCGTACTTCAATATTAAATCAGTAATACTTTTTCCACTAAGCTAGCATCCCTCAGTCCTATTCATACACATACTGCTGTTGACACAAACAACACAGACATACCATATATACTCATGTAAAATGTTATGTTTATTTTAAATATAGCTGTACTTTTTCACTGCAGTAAATGGCATTATATAGTTTGGTCAATGGCATAGCAAGGGCCAGCAGTACATACACTAATTTTATTATCTTGTATATGATGCAACCCCTTAAAATCAGGTTCAAAATTAGGTCTTCAAATGTTACATGATATGTGAGTATATATGGTACTTAAAACATTTTACTTATGAATTGGACAAGGACTTTTTTAATTTAATGTGGTAAAGCTAAGGGAATATAAAAACAAACTCCAACAAAACAAGAAAGTTGAAATGAAAAGAAAACAGCCTGAATTAAAACAATGGCTTTTACACAAAATTTACATAATTTCCTTCTTCCATCCTGATCGAGAGAAACAGAAACAGAAAAAGTATTAAAAAATTAATATTCAGGCACAGATACAAATATACACATATATATTTCTTTCTTTCTGATCTGAGGAATCCTGTTCAAAAATGGTGAAATGCCTAATCAAGCAAATAAAACAGTTTCCCAATTTCTGTAACCTTGTCTGGATTCTAGATCCCATTTATACACATTTTTTATGATTGTAAATCTTGATATCATTACATATACGATAAATTTGCTGTATACATCTTGACAAAACTCTTATCTCTGACATACCACAATGGTTGAGAGAGAAACAGTGGACTACCCCCCCACCCCATAAATACTTTCCCTCTCCAGGCAATTATAGTAAAACAACCTTGACAGGAACAAGACACACTCAAATTTTTAGCATCTCTCATATGTTGAAACATTACAAAAAAGTTTTACATGAATTCCCATTGTTATATTTACAAATACTTACTTATATAACAGACAAGCAAGTCTTAAAATTTTCTCTCATAGGCATCATAAAATAAAATAAATAAAATTATTATTAAATGGTAAAAAATTGAGTATATCTCAAAGAGAGAGAAAGAGAGAGGAAGAGAGAAAGAGAGAGAAACAAAAAAATTGGTTACGAGCTGTGGTGACAAATCCTAAAAATCTGTTTAAAAATTTGTTTTTTTGAATTTTTAGGATGACAAGTTATCATTACTTACATTGTTGTGCTCGTATATTTTGAGGTTTGACAATTGTGCCCTTCAGCATCCATCTGTTGTTTGTCAATCTGGTTAACTTTAGAGGGATTTTGAACGAGGACCCTTTATTTAATCTATGTGTGTTGTGTCTTATTGTCTTTTTAACTCGGTTCAATTATTACTCACCCTCAGTGGAAATATGGTGGATAATAACAGGGCAGGACTAAATAAGAACAAGATGAGATATCCCTAGACATGGACAGTAGGATAAAAACAATCTACCCTGCTTAGATCAAAATTCCTTGATAGTTACCAAGATCAGCAAGCATTTGATGAAGGCTGGAAGGCACAACTGTTGAAACACTGTGATAATAACAACAAAGGTTAGTTTTGAGTTTAAATGATGCAAATAAAAATTGATAAAGATAAGATTTTCCACAAAAAATCTATAATGACATGTCAGATTATTACAAAACCTTGGCTTAATGCAAATAGGTCTCATTCAACTATAAAATAAAAGACAGTCAATATTTTGCTAATTTTTTATTAATAAAAAATTAAAATTTCAAGAGATTTCAACCATCATGGCCCTGCAATCAAGGTTAGAAGGTCATTAGGGAAGCATTCTGTGTCATAACAGTTGGTCAATGTGGGTGGTTGCTGGGCAACCAACTCATCTTTCACCATGGATCAGTGTCCAGAAGAGCAGATTGTTTGCAAGTTCTTGTTTCGCTCACTAGCAGTGTCCTGTAAAGTGTATTCTGTGTTCATGTAAGATTTTAGAAATATGAAGATGGCAAATTATCAGGGACGGACCTGTGATTTAGAGATGTTTAGTATAGCTCTTAGCATCTGAGTGTAAGTTCCATCAAGCTTAGACTCAAGGTTTTTAGTTAATGTCCAAATAATGGCACCATACTTTAGCATCACCTCTACAGTGGCTTGAAAGAATCTCCTTTTGAGATTTTCTGGTAGATCAGATTTCCATATTACATCCATTTTATTGAAGGCTTTAGCTATGCAGACTTTCACATCATTTTCAGTAGAATTTATCTCACTTCCTAGCTATGTAAAAGATTGACTGCACAAAGGTCTTTGACAAAGGATCTGTTGGAACTGCTCAGCAACCTTGATACATTCAAGAAATATATTAAAATAATTAAGAACCTATACTGGCAGCAAACAGCATGTATGCACATAGAGAATGAATTCAGTAAATACACAAAAATAGAAAGGGGTGTAAGGCAATGATGCATCTTCTCACCAGACCTGATCAACCTATACAGCAAAGCAATTCTGAGAGAACTAGAAATCCTACTGGGATTCAACATTGGTGGCCATAACTATAACAACATAAAATACGCAGATGACACAGTACTGATAGCAGACACGGAAAAGAAATTATAAAACCTCCTGCAGAATGTGCCAAAGGAGAGTAAGAAGAAGGGACTAAGTATAAACTACAAGAAGACAGAATGCATGGTCATCAGTAAAAAGATGAGCCCAAAATGCAGGTCAGGGGCACTAAAATCAAGCAGGTGCAGAAGTTTAAATATGTTGGAAGTGTTTTTACAGTGGACGGTAAGTGCAAAACTGAGATCTGTAGATGTATTGAGATGGCCGCGGCCATATTCCAAAAGCTGGGCAGAGTATTGCAAGACAGGAAGATTTCTTTGGTAACAAAGAAAAGAATACTGAGCTGTTACATGACATCTGTCCTCCTTTACGACAGCGAATGTTGGACGGTCTCCTCAAAGATGAAAAAGAGACTTGAAGTATGCTATGGATATCATAGACCAAGCATGTGAGCAACAATGACGTTTTGTAGCGTATGCAAACAAGGAGGAAGCTTATAAACATGAGGAAGAGGCAGCCAAAATTCTGGGACTCGTAATCAGAAAGGAGGGCATGAAAAATATGATACTAACATGACATAGCTGGTGGGCTTAAGCAAGTGAATGACAAAACGTGGTCTGGGAGAAATGGCAGAAGGATGAAATTTATTTAGAGCCACAAGTGACAGGGTTAAGTGGAGAGCCATGATCCCCTATGTCCTGAAAGGACACAGCACATTAAAGGAAAAAGAAAAAAGTTGAAGCCTATGAATTCAGTTTTAGAGGTGATAAAGTAAAGCCGAGATGATGATGTTTGTTGAGAAGTTCTCAAGATGTAGTCAAGGGTGATAACAAAAGTGCAATGGTGGCTTCCTGAAGGACCCCTGCTTTGATGTTGAAGAAGCTACTGTTTCCATCTTGGGATCTAAACAAAGATTTGGTATTTTTGTATAGCATCATTATGACAGCTATTGTCTCAGGGTGTGGAGGGATACTCAGAAGGATCAGCTCTATTTCCTCTCGATGTACAGAATCAAAGGCTTTAGAGAAAAATCTACGTAAGGCAGCTTGCAGATTCATTGCCCTGATACTGTCAATCATCAGATGAACAGTCAGGATTTGTCCAACATTTCATCGATCAACTGTTTGCTAAATGTTTGGGTATAATTATTTGAGATTTTACTTACTGAACCTCATTTCTTTTGCTGTAATTGATGAGCAGGCTTCTTCGAACAAGATGCCAACATAAAAAATAGAGATTTTTTTTATTTTTTTACTAATATTCATCCAATGCAAGATCAAAGAGCCAATCAAGTTAGAGGGTTACTGTGTGGTAATATATGTGCATAGGAAAGGACAAGCATTAGGAGCTCAGTGCTGAAGTAGACTTTAGAAGAAACCAGAATTCTAAATAGGAAACAAGGGATAAGCTTTACACTTAGTCAAAAGACAGGGGAGGAGTGTGAACTGGACGATAGGCAAATCCACCTACTTCTATTAAATGGGAAGTGTTTTTAACAAAGGATGAAAAATGCAATATCAAAATATGAATGTGCATTAGAGCAGCAAAAGACGCCTTCCAGAAGTTAAGCAATGTACCAAGAAACAGAACAATTTCATAAGAAACAAACAAAAGTGCTGAATTGTTAAATGATATCAATTGTCTTATATGGCAGTGAAAGCTGGAAAATCTACACATAGATGAAGAGAAAAGTGGAGGCAATAGAAATATGGTTCTAAAGAAGGATACTGAGAATAATATGGACAGAACATATAAACAAGAAAGCAGTCTTAAAGAAAATGCATACAAAATGAACACTTTCCACATTTGGGAAATGCAAGAGAAAAAACTGTTAGAGTAGAATTCGCAGTTGCATATAGCTTGTCCAATAGCAGAATGGTGAGACCTAGTTGCCAAACTAGTAGCACATTTAAATTTATGTAGTCTGGCAAACAAGAAAAAAGTTCATGCGTGCATACAAATAAAAGGAAGTCTTAAAGAAAAAGGATACCAAAAATCAAGAAGAGTTGAAGATGAAGTTTCTTGGATTTCTTTTTTGTATTTGATTCTTATTCCTTTTTTGTGCAAAAAATGAATAAGAATTTCTGGGATGAGGTGTTATCATTATTTACACTATTTACATGGAGACTATTGTCCTCATCATTGTTGTTATTATCACCCAGTCGTCTTCTGTCTGAATTTCTGGGATGAGGCATTATCATTATTTACACTATTTACATGCAGACTATTCTCCTCATCATTGTTGTTATTATCACCTACTCGTCTTCTGTCTGAATTTCTGGGATGAAGCATTATCATTATTTACACTATTTACATGCAGACTATTCTCCTCATCATTGTTTTTATTATCACCCAGTCGTCTTCCGTCAGAACTTCTGGGATGAGGTGTTATCATTGTTTACACTATTTACATGCAGACTATTGTCCTCATCTTTGTTTTTATTATCACCCAGTTGTCTTCTGTCTGAATTTCTGGGATGAGGTGTTATCCATATTTACACTATTTACATGCGGACTATTGTCCTCATCATTGTTTTTATTATCACCCAGTCGTCTTCTGTCAGAACTTCTGGGATGAGGTGTTATCATTATTTACACTATTTACATGCAGACTATTGTCCTCATCTTTGTTTTTATTATCACCCAGTCGTCTTCTGTCTGAATTTCTGGGATGAGGCGTTATCATTATTTACACTATTTACATGCAGACTATTGTCCTCATTGTTTTTATTATCACCCAGTTGTCTTCTGTCTGAATTTCTAGGATGAGGTTTTATCATTATTTACACTATTTACATGCAGACTATTGTCCTTATCATTGTTTTTATTATCACCCAGTTGTCTTCTGTCTGAATTTCTAGGATGAGGTTTTATCATTATTTACACTATTTACATGGAGACTACTGTTCCAATTTTTGTTGTCATCACAACATTTCAGCCATTGTGCCTACTGGCCTTCATCAGTTTTAGTTCAATATGTGTATCTTTCAGAGAATTCCAAAGTGCACTCTTTATTTAATCTATGGAGATAGACTGTTCTTATTCCACTGCCCATATTTATTAGTTGCATTGCTTAAATCCATGTAGTCTGAGAACCATGAAAAAGGACTCATCCATGCAGTTGCCATGAAAATATTTGTAGAACAGAGGGGAGGGAAGCCGTGTCACATCAGTGAGAATGTGACTGTAGACAAGATACCTGATTAGGGCTGATTGTATTGCAGACCATTCTCTCGATTTTGTTAGGAATCTTGACATGCACAATAGCTGCACCAGACCAGATAGGGCAACAGTATTCAATCCATGGATGAATGGTTGATTTAGAAATGTGAAAAATGGATTCTGATGAGAAAAATATTTTGACATGATGCAATGAACTAGCCTTCTTTGCAATAGGTATAGCAGTTGACTCAATATAGTTGCTCCACTTTACGTCAGTGGAAAATATGAGGCCAAGAAGACACAGATTGTTGCTCTCCTGAAGTTCAGCAACAACCATTCTGATGGTAGGCAGAAAAGGTTCACTACGTTGATTAAATAAAAGCAGTTTAGTTTTGGAAGTATTAAAATTTACAAGCCATTTCCTTTCCCAGTTAACCACTGATTGGTGATCCTTTTCGAGAGCAGATGTCAGGTTTGCTTTGTCAAACCTGTAAGATTTGCTATTAAGGCTGGAGTAAATGCTTGTTTCATCTGCATAAATACTTAGTTGGGAATTAATAACATCAGGAAGATCAAATAAATAATTTGTAAGTTGAGAACATTAACCACTGTTTTACCTTAATTGCTTTTCAAGCCAAATAAATGTGTTCAAAACCTTTAAAGAATTGGGAAAGCAATTTAATGATTGTTACATAATTGCTAAACAGAGCAGTAGTACAATGGCAAATACTGACTGAAGCCGACATTACAAATTGTGCATCGTGATAATTAGATCATGCAAGAAAACATACAGTTCTTCAGGTTGTTTTTAAAATAAGGGTGTGTTCTCAATTTCTTAGAAATAGAAAGAAGTTAAAAATATTACAACAACAATTGAAAATATTGGATTGCATCTGCAAAATTTCCATTCTAAGACTGACTCCAAAATCTCTGATATTTTGAATGAAGTGTTTAAATGTGTTGAACCAATTCCAAAAAGCTTGTTCTAGATTATCCTTCATCTCTGACCAATCCCAGACTTGTCAACAAATATTGATAAAATGTCAGGATTTGTAAAAGACACAGAACAATGGTAATATTTGATTATTAATAAGTCAACCGTATTCCAACACGGTCAAACCCAACCAGAAGATTTCTGAAATAAGTTGTCACAGATACCTCCAGGCTATACTCAAACCTTTAACACACAAAATTCCTTCCTTCTAGGTTTTATAGAATTATCGTTCTTTACCCTCTTTCAAATCTTTCTTTATTGATTGACCTCATTACTCTACAGTTCACAATAGAATCAGAATTGTCCCCCAGGCTGATTAATACAAACATTCTTTAACATGCATTTCTTGGAGAACCTCCTCTTCCTTCTACCATTGTCCAAAGTTGGCGCCACATGGCCTGTAGTTTGTTACTCTTGAAGAAAGTAAGATTTGGGATACAATTCAGTCAAAACAGTTGTGTAGAGATGGTTGGTGTCATTCTCCTTTTCCCATTTGCTTTCGCTGTTTCTTTTGTTTTGTTTTTGTTGTCTTTATCCTTGAAAGGGACATAACTATTTTTTTATTCTTGGCATGGAATTTTCTCTTTTGATTATCTGTTGTCTGGGTGTGGTCATTTTTTTGCCAAAATGTCTACAGATTGATTTAAGGGTGGGTAAGGGATGTGTCTCCCTTACATTTGCTTGGATATGAGAGAGTGGCCAAAAGTGTTTCAGAATCAGAAGTAAAATGTAAAACAACAATCTTCTACATGAAAATAAGATGGGAATGAAAAGCTGTAATCAGAAGAAAAGAGGAAGAATATATTTGTTGGAATGAAAAAAAAAGGAAATGAATGATAGGAAGAATGTGAGCATTCCAGAATAAAAGTTCGGCCAAGGAAATAAAGGTTCCAAAGAAAAATCCAAATAGCCAATTTGGGAAGAAAGGGTGAAAATGTAAGTTGTATAGTTAATTGCAGTTCTCAGCAGAAGAGGTGGAATAGCTTTATTGCCAAGACTTGAGAAAAAAAAATGTATTCTCTTTTGGGCTTTTTTCCTTTTATCTCAGCCTCAAATCATTGAGAATAAAAATGAAAAAAAGTAGACGCCAAAATGAAGGAACTGAAAAAATAGTGACCATCAAATTTAGATATTGTACAAGCAAATAAAAGAAAAGGTGTGTCTGCTGATAATGATAGATAAAAGTTAAATTTTTATCCCATTGATTTGAAGGGATTGTGAAGAGGTTAAACATTGCTTAGTGCTGTCCTTTATAGGAAGTTTTCAGGAAGTCGTGTACAGCTATTATTGCCCACATCCTGAAGGGACAAGGCATATAAAAGAAAAAAATATAAAAAAGACACAAGAAAAGATGACAAAAGAAAGGTTGGGAATTGCAACAAAGAAGAAGAAGAAGAACAACAACAACAACAATTATGCTAATAATTGTAAACAAAAACTTAGCAAGAATGGAGATAAAAGAAAAGGACAAAGAAAATAAAACAATGAGAATAATTGATAAACATATAAATGTGTGTGTGTACATACAAAATATATGTATATCAGTGGTGACTCTAGATTATCAATATTTGCAGGGCTCATTACAATCTTTAACAGAATATACTATTGGCATAACTTAGATGCTAAAATGATTTCTTTACTCTAACTAAAACATATAATTTTGGAAAATCTTTGTGGATGAAATTAAAAAGAAAACATTTTGGTATTTTAATATTAATTGTAGTAATTCTATGAAAATAAACATTTATTCTAAAAAAATTTTCCAGACATATAAGAAAAAAAGAGTCAGGACACAGCCTTTGATATGTTTGTTTATTGCCCGCTTGCCATTTTTCATTGTTTTATAGCCTGTTTATCTGATGGTAGAGATAGGAATTTTTGACTAATGTCATATTTCCTCAACACTTACCCAGTCACACTCCTCACCCTACCACTTTATTTTATTTTCGCTGAATTTAAGGTCAAGCTAAATTTAATTTGCCCTTTCTCAAAAGGTACATTCCACTAAAAAAACCTTATACTGTATGGAATAAATTAATTAAAATGGACACTTGGAAACAATAAGTTGAAATAAAAATGTGTTCTTTGAAAAACAGGGCTGTAAAGTCATTAGAGATTTTTAAAAGATTATAAAATTAAAGCAAGAAATACATTGACTATTAAGTATGTCTCCAACTTCAATCAAGCTCAGATCTACACAGCTTTTTCTTTTTTATTATGAGCAATATCAATGAAATGTATTTCAGTCAATATTTTGAGGCACAGACTTAAAACATTTAATTTTGGATCCAGCTGAAGTCAAGAATGAATATATTTATGTACATATATATATATATATATATCCAGCATAGTTAATATATATATATGTGTGTGTGTGTGTGTGTATATATATATATATATATATATATATATATATAGGGAAAAGGTTATAGTTGTTTCAGCAAGAGAAAAATGTATATTTTAAAAAAAAAGACAGAAACCACAAACATTTTTGATTATATTGTGGCTTTGTTTTAGTGTATATATTATATTGTATTCTTCATATTATAATATTATTTTTTCATAATATGAAGAATAAAATATAATATATATACTAAAACAAATCCACAATATAATCAAAAACATTTGCGGTTTCTCTCTTTTTTAAATATATGATGAAGGAAACTGAAAAAGAAAAAAAAAGATATGAAAAAAATGTAGAAAAAATTGAATAGAAAAAGAGGATATAAGAATGAAGATAATAATAATAATAAACAGTAGAAGAAACAAGAAGAAGAAGAAGAAGAAGAAGAAACAAGAAGAAGAAGAAACAAGAAGAAGAAACAAGAAGAGGAAACAGAAGCCAAAGAAGAAGAGAAGGAAAAAGAAGAAGAAGAAGAAGAAGAAGAAACAAGAAGAAGAAACAAGAAGAAGAAGAAGAAACAAGAAGAAGACGAAGAAACAAGAAGAGGAAACAAAAGTCAAAGAAGAAGAGAAGGAAAAAGAAGAAGAAGAAACAAGAAGAAGAAGAAACAAGAAGAGGAAACAGAAGCCAAAGAAGAAGAGAAGGAAAAAGAAACAGAAGAATTGCCACATGATGCTTAACAAAAGAAAAAGAAAGAAAAAGAAACCAAAAGAAAAAAAAATTAGTAAAGCAAAAAATGAAATAAAAAGGAAAAGAATTTTGATAAAAATGGTGAAATGAATAACATTAGCTGATCAAATTAAAAAGCTGGAAAAGTAACACATCTCAAAATTTATTTTCTTTTTCTTTAATCCTTCTTTTATTTTTCTCTATCTAATTTCTCCTTTTGAGATTCCTCTGGCCCTCCATCAGGGAAAGGGCCAATGCCACCCACTCCATGGCACACTCATTAAATCAGCTGTATACATTAGTCATGCCCCCTATTTTTTATGCTTATCCGATAGTGTCCTGGCAACTCAGCTGTGGATAGCGTCCTGGGCAAGTGAAACATTAGACTTTCTATTGTCTTTCAAAACAACTGGCAGTTCAGAAGACCATTGGCCATTTTCTCGGATGTTGAATTGATGCTAATTAGGAGACAGTTTATGAGTTTCTTAACAATAAGTGTTTATTTTCAGCTGTAACACTCAGTCTTTGTATCAGAGGTTTAATGCTTGGCAAGTTGCAAGCTACCATTAAAGAAACTATGATTAGCTTTTTGGGAAAAATTATTGATTTTCATATTAGCTACTTAATTCATTTATAACATCATACCAGTCAGAGACATAGGGTACCAAGGCAAGCTTGCTCATATACATGATCTATTAGGAGAAGTGGAGGTGCATGTACAACCCCTACCCACATCTGAGTTAGTATCAGGAACATAGTCATTAGGTTGAGGGCATACATAGAGAAGTTAATTATTCTATTTGAAAGACTGAGAAAAAAGTTTAGAATTAAAATGTAATTACTCCTGTCACAGACACATGGCAGAAATTGTCAGTTATTCTGAGAATTCATTAGAATAATCTGGCCAAGGGGTCAGGGAAAAGATTAAGGAAGGGTGTGATAGCTAAAGTTTTAACTTAGCATAAGTCCCAAGATGCCCTCTTAAAAAAGAATAAATAGGAAAATTTAAAAAAAACAAACAATGCCATAGACACATACCTCACAAATACAGGGCGCGATGGGTAAATTGTCACCATTTTATATTTTTAATTTTTTGCATACACATTGTTTGTTTTTGATTTTGTTGACTACACAGTATACTAGGATCAGTTGGACACTGTCTTTGAGAAAAAGAGCATCATGATACAATACACTCTGCCAGAAATTTGGAAATGGCATGCTTGTTCTGCTTGATATTCATACCAGAAGCTCTAATACAAACATTTCTGAGTGTTTGGATGAGGACAGTGCAGAGGATTTGGAAAGAGTTGGATGAGTCTAATGGTGATTACAAAGGTACAGTAGATTGGAAAACTGACTCTGATCATTCTCATGAGAAAAAACCTCCTGAATTGGTTGGTGAGGGCCTCAGACTCAACATGGAGGCCTATATAAAGTGTCTAGAAGAGGTAGTGCTGCCCTGGGTCAAAAGGGTGGTTCTGGAAGACCCGATGTCTGGCAAAAAGACTTTGCACCATGTCACACAACCAGAAAACCCAGTCATGACTGTCAGACAATTTCTGCAACCACATCATCACCCCTTACATCTGGCCACCTAACTCCCCAGACTGCAACTCCCTTGATTATTATGTGTGGGGCACAGCTGAGGGAGAGAGAAACAAAACTCCTTGAAACACCAAAGATGAAATGAAGCCAAGTATTATGACAGCATTCACCAAACAATGAGACCATCCATAAGAGTTGCAGGAGATCTCAAAATTGTCTTGAGGTAGTGGTTAAAGCCAGTGGTGATTTTTTGAGTCAGTCATGTAACTATAGATAATTCTATATGATTGTAAGTTTATAAAAAATCTAATTTGTATATGCAGGCATTGGATGATAATGTGTATTCATAATTGTGTATGTGTCTATGTCCAATTTAAGATCTGATATTTTCACTTTTGTGTAGTCTGATTTCCATTGGTCAGGCATGTAACTATAGATAATTTTGTATATGCAGGCATTGGATGATAATGCATATTCATAATTGTGTATGTGTCTATGTCTAATATAAATCTGATATTTTCACTTTTGTGTAGTCTGATTTTCATTGGTCAGCAGACAACATGTCTATTGGTTTAAATACAAGTTCATATGGCAATGTTTTTATGAGAGTATTACATAGTCACAAGTTAGATTATTTCATATATTCTTTTCATATGCCCTTGTGCAAATTAATTGAAACAAAATGAATAATTCCATTATTATTTACTTTTTTTTCATATTTTTCCAATGAAAAATGACCCAGTACACATGTTAATACTTTGTATGTCCATTCCATGAAGTCATTCATTGCAGATTGACAACAGATTGGTTTTAAATCAGGAGAGTTTCCAGGACAGTCTATAGTACTTTGATTTACTCACTAGTAAGGCTTGTTAATATGTTCATGCAGTATTACAATTTTTGTATGTTTCCTTGGAATAACATCTATCGCACTCGATGACCATAGGACAACTTAATGACAGTCGAGACAATAGTGTCTGAGCATGATAAAAACCTGATGCAATCACAGAAGACAATATTATTCAAGGCCAAACAAATTTCATCATACACCCCAAAAATAGATTCATATTACTGAACGCCACTGCAAATGACCTTATCTGAGGAAAAATAAAAACTGATCAAACTTTGTCACTCCAGTGGGTGTAAAACTGACAGTATATTGAAAAAAAAAAAGGAAACTAAAGCAGTTGTTTCAATTCATTTGTACAAGGGTGTATATATTTCTAAGATGAGGTGTTTTAATTATTTACACTATTTACACATTGTTCAGACTGTTTGTCCGCATCTTTGTTGTCATAATATTCATAACGTTTCAGCCATTATACACTCAGGCTTTCTGCAGGTGAGAATGTACAATTAGAATTTTAAAATGAATCATTTATTTCATCCACCAGAGGAGATTGTTCTAGTTTCATGTGCCATTCCATTACTGGATAAATTATTTGCCTTTAGTAACTTAACTCTCCAGTTTGAGTTCAATACCTGGTCACGGTAGAGATGAACCAGAACATGGAGAGTTGAGTTATTTTAAATTCCAATGTATTTCACCTGAAGAAGGGTAAGTGTACAATGACTGAAATGTTGTAACTAGAACAATAAAGATGAGGACAACAGTCCAAACAATTAAAATAAAGAGAAAGAACGGTAAGATTCATAATCCAGTGTTCTTATTAATTATATTTATTCTTAAAAAACAGTGCTCAATACAATTCCACAGAGCATAAATATTATAAATTTACTAATTTAAAAAATATGGTTCCATCGCTACACACTAATTACCATGTTTCAAAAACAGAAACTAAAAACTTCAGTAGTATTGTTTCAGTGGGGTCAAACAAATATGATGTTGCAAGACCCAAAACTTGTCATGACCCCAAGTCATAACATCACTGACAAGGCAATCCTGCGTGCATGTTGGAGTGTTTCCATAACAAATATATATATATATATAAGCACTGCATTTATTCAACTGGGATATCTTTCATAACAGGCCACACTTTCTAGTGTTTTGGTTTTGTTTTTTGTGCTGGTTTTAAACCTTGGCAATGATCTGTCAAGTGTGCCGTACTCATTACAGTGGCTTTGGTCAATACATTGATTACCTGGATTCATCTTACTTGGAAGTTAATTGAGGCTGGCACAATAGCAAGCAACATTGCTCACCTGAGCATTGTGTAGAGATGTCTCCATAAAACTTTAATTCATGGCCAGCTAAAAGTGTCATAAGGAATAAAGGTAGAATTGACTATTGTCATTATTATTATTAATGTTAATATTTTTGTTAATAAAATTATGAAAATATCATCATCATCATCATCATCATCATCAGCAGCAGCAGCAGCATCATCCTTATTATTCATTCTAGTGTCTTTTATTCTTTCCCAACAAAGTCTTTTATTCATATATCAATTGAAATATATTAATATCTAGACATATTTATTTCCTTAATATTTTCAAAGTGTCAGTTAATATTGATAAGCTATTTTTATCTGCAGACAGAAAAGTATAAAAGTCATTCCTAATTCAATCTGAAGAAATCTAATTTCAAACCAGAAACTTTCAGGCAAAATTTTATATCTTTCTTTTATATTTTCCAAGAATCAATTATAATCAACTGTTTCGCGATTTAAAAAAATTAAAGAATAACTGATTGCTTGGCGGAAAAACGATGGAACTCTAATTTCTATGAGAAAATATTTACAATCTATTTCTATAGTAAATTCATTCTTATGCATCCCTGTAAGAAATGGTTTACATTGCCACTTTAAACATTTACAAAAGTGTTCGATTTCTGGCATGAATAATTCCAAGTTTGTCTTATAATTTTTTTTGTGCTAAATATCTTTGCAAAAACTTCAGTAATAATTATAATAAACATGTTTGATTCATTCATGTTCGTACTTTATACTGTCCGCCACAAACACACATACACAGACATACAATATGGTAATGATAATAGTAATATTAGCCATTCCCTTATAAGGAAATATTTAGCATTCATTGACTGAGCTGCCAGCATTACAGTCAGTTAAAATTATAAAACCTTTTTCTTAAAACACTATTAATAATTTGGACACACTATTATCCTTTTGTGGGTAGGGCAATGGAGAAATTCCATTCATGTTTGTTACATTCACTTTCATGCAGATATCCATCTCTTCTCTCCCCAGCTATGGGTTAAATGCTAGGACAAACTAGGTTCTTAAGCCTTGGGTGATAACTGATCTAGAAGGAAAACTCTGAATTACCATATCTGGCTAGATGGAAGTGGCTGGCATGGAAAAATGTAGCCATTTAAGGGAAGGAAATCTCTGTAGGAAAACCAAACTTTTTTCAGAAGTTGGATGTGGGGCCAAAGACACCACCCTGTGGAACAATTCAATTACAGAGATTTCACCAAGAGACCTTATGTGCCATGAGGTACCCTGTGAGATAGCAGACACAAAATTAAAGCCTTACTCCCCCATGCTATCAGCAGACCATATTTACTGCAGGTGAACATACAGCAATCTTTTGTATTGTATTGTGTTGTAACACCCTGCAACTTTTGTTTCACTAAATGGACATGAATTTTTTTCTTTTATGTATTAATTATTCATTTTTTCATCATATCAAAAATTCTGCCAATCAGCAAAGCTCAAATACAATATCTTACTGATTACAAAGAATTAAAAACAATTACATTGGTTCAAATTGGAGCATGATAAAATAAAATTGATTGATTGGCGATATCAGTATGACTTAGTGAGCATAGTTATGTGATGCATTGTATGCAATTTTGTGTACAGACAATAAAACTATGCCACATGTTCTGATGGGAAGGGTGCAGAAGTGTAATAGCACCATTGTGGTTACATATCAAATGCAAATCATTTGTGATGTATTTTTACAGAATTAAAATCATAGAAATATTATAAACTTTAAAAAAATGATGCTTTATTGTAATTGCTAAATATCAATTGTATGTTAATTGTATGTTAATTGCATGTTAATTGTATGTTAATTGTATGTTAATTGCGTGTTAATTGTATGTTAATTGTATGTTAATTGTATGTACACTTTTCATGAGAAGAATTTTGTGAATGCTTAACAAAATTTAAAGAATAAAGATGAGTTAACGATTTATCATTCCTTTTAATTTTGCTTTCCTTTCCTTCAGACATCACAGCTAATGTATGGAAGCCTCTAAGGATAATATTAACCTCATTAATTTGACATTTATTCTTCTAAATTAGTTTTTGATTTTAACAATAAAACATGTATTTTGAAGAACCTGGTTTTGTTAATATTTTCTAGGTTAAGGGGAAATATTTTCTTCCCAAAGGAACCAGAAATCGAGAGTGGAATGAAGGCATGACTCATGAGATTAAAATTTGTGGGGATTATCTCTAGCAGTCATGTAGATCAGTTATTCTCAATAGGAAACATACCCCTCCCCCAGAAACCTTCAAACGTCTAAAAAGAGTTATAGACTGACAACTGTGCAAAGAGTCCCAAAAGTGGTCATGGGAAAATCTGAGAAGCAGTTGGAAGCAATAGGAAGTCTCTCAGTATCTCGCTATTTCTATGCTATAATTCCTCACATTAATTCTACCAGTGATTCTTTGCTGAAGAATGTGTCAGCAGAATTCAGTGGAATATTTATCAAATGGTTTCATCCACTTTCTGCTAGAACCATTGTTTGTCCATGTGTCTGAAATGCATTAATATATTGTCAAATGAAAGTATGAGGTAAAGTAAATTTTTTAAATATATGGATACCTTTCACCCAGCGATGAAGTGTAATGAGTGTGAAATAATATTAACACCCTTCACCCACTCACTTTAAATTCAGAGGACTGAAAAAAAAACAGAAGGGAATTCACAAGCATATGTGAAATTTTCTTTGGACCAATGAAAACCTTGCCTTCACAGAGATTGATCAGCAAGCTGAGAAGAGGGTAGAAGTAAATTTGTGAGGCTATGTGTAATTGCTTTTAGATAATTGCAAAACAGAAAATTGGCCCACGAAAAGAAAATAGCAAGCATATGCAAAATTTCTTTTGATATAAAATGGGAAGAAAAATTAAATTAATAAGAGGAGAGTGCCTGAAGTCATGTGAAACATTTCATTTCTGTTCCTCCTAATCAGTGTTGAAGTTTTTGCAAGTGTAAAATTACTCACCAATTATATTATCAGCTTTTAATCAAGAATGTGGTACTTCAAAGAATTTTCTTTCAACAATCCAAGAAAACCAAATATTTCAAGCTATATCTTCATCTAATTTTGAACCTATGCAACTACAAAACTGCTCTCTATTACTCACCAGAGAGAACCATCCCTGCCTCCCATTAGAATGTCTGATGCTCAACTCCATGAGAGCACCTCTTTGCAACTACTTGGTCTCACATTGACTGATGACCTGAGATGGAACAAATACATTGAGTCAATAGCTTTGTCCACTGCAAGGAAAGTTGGCTCCCTGTGCCACACCAGGAAATTTTTCTCACCGGAGTCAATCCTTCACATCTAAAAATCAATGATTTGCCCTTGCATGGAGTATTGCTGCCATATATGGTCTGGAGCTCCTTCTAATTGTCTCAAGGTCCTTGATAAAATCCAGAGACGAATATGCAATGTAATTGGCCCTCATCTAGCATCTTGTCTGCAGCTGCTCTCTCACAGATGTGCTGTTGCCTGCCTCTGTCTTTTTTACAAATACTTTCATAGTAACTGCTCCGATGAGCTGCTTTCAGTGATTACCAGACTTCATGAATAAGCGTTCAGCTAGGCTGGCATCTCGCTCTCACCCTTTCACTGTTGAAACTGTTAAATGTAGCCATCTCTTCTACTCTAATAGCTTCATGTCTCACACTTCTCGCCTGTGGAACTCCCTCCACTTTTTCCTGATAGCTATAATCTCCAACTATTCAAATGTAATATCAATTGATGTTTCCAGATGCCATGATCTATCCACTATCCTTCTCTTCATCCTTTCCTCTATCACTTCTATCTGCTCTCACTCCAAATCCTCTGTAACCCCTTGCATGCTAGTGGTTTCCTGCCTTGCTTGGGATGAAACTCTTAAATATATATATATATATATCACTTCCATGAGTAACAAAATTTCTTACCAATTTCTTAAACATTTTTGAATATTATTGTGTGTGAGATCTTCAATCTTTTTTAAGAACATTTCCTCTTTATGACAATTCATTAAAACAGAAAACTTTAAAAATTTCTGATTTATTTTCCTGGAAAACACTACTGACACAACTTCAAGCATGTTAATTTGGAAATAAATTCCTTATCTTGTTTTGTTAAAATTATCAATGTATTTCCTTGTCATTATCATCCCTCAATAATTTTCTTGGTGTGGGTAAATAAACAGAACAGATCTTGGGAGTTCTTCAGACACATCTGAGATCATTTCAAGAAAAGGACCTTACTATAACAAATGCTTACACAGAAGTTAGCAAAGGGCCTCATTGCATTATGCAATTAATAAACTGATAACTAAAACAAGAAAGATATTTGTAAGTTGCTTATCCTGTATTCAGTATTCTAAATAGCAGATTTTATGAATTTAAATAACAAAGAATCATTTCAGGAAATTCCTTTGAGTAATTCCACTGTTGCGAGAAGACTTAAAGAAATGATTCAAGAAATTGAACAGGGATTTTTGTTGGTGCTTTACAATCCAAGAATATCTCTTTACAATTAAATGAAACTACAAGTTAACAATATCATTCTTAAAAAGAAATAGACTTATAGGAAAGACAATATTTTCCAGGAGGATTCTTTTTTTTATTTTAATCATGTCACCAAAAGCAATGTGGAAATGCCACTAGTAGCCAAGGCTGTAGTTGAAGTGGCGGTTGCATTTAGCTATTTCAACAGTAAAAGGATGGGACCTAGATGCCAATCTAGTAGCATGCTTAAATTCATGTAGTCAGGACACCAGAGAAAATGCCCATCAGAGCAGTTGAAAAATATTTGTAGAAAAGACAGAGGGAAGTCATATCACATCAGTGAGAAAGTGACTGAAGTTAAGATGCCAACTGAGGATCTATTACATTACAGATCCTTCTTTCGATTTTGTCAAGAACCTCAAGATTAATAGCAAGGACACCAGACCAGATATGGCAGCAATGTTTAATGCACAGACAAATGGTAAATTTGTAAATGAGCAAGACAGGCTATAATGAGAACAACTTTCTGGCATGACACAGTGACCCAAATTTCCTTGCAGTAGATGCAGCTACTGATTTAGTGTAGTTGTTCCACTTCAAGTCAGTTGAAAACATGAGGCCAAGAAGGCATAATATGTTGATCTCCTGATCTCTAGAATCAGCCATGCTGATGGTGGGCAGGAATGTTTCTCTCTGATGATTAAATGAGATCAATTAAAATGGACACCAGGGAACTGTTTATGTCTGAAGAAATTAAAAGTTACTAATATAATAAACATATTTCAGTAGAAAATATAGCTACTTTTGAAACCAAAAATGTTACTTTCGTTTTTTGGTCAATAGAAAAGATTTATCCTCTTCTTTGTGTGCTATGTCCCCTCAGGATGTCCTTTGTAGCTCTTAATAAAATATCTTTTTGTTATTTCTCTTAAACCATATTCTGAAATCCATATACTCAAGTATCTTATGCATTATTTTCCTCTGTCCACCTTGCCTTCAATCTCTCCTGTGAGTATTAGATTTTCCAAGCCCTCTTTCCTCATTATGTGTCCTAGAAACCTCAATTGTCTCTTCCTGATGTTAAATATAAATGTCCTTTTTAGTTCCATTTTCTCTAAAAAAGTGTCATTGCTCACATGTTTGGTCCATGGTATCCTCATCATCCTTCTGTAGAACCACATTTCTATTGCTTCAAATTTTGCATTCATCTTTGAGGAGATTGTCCAGGACTCACTGCCATAAAGGAGGACAAATATCACATAGCAATTTAGTACACTTTTCCTTGTTACTAGCAAAGTTTTTCTATTTCTTAGTACTCTGCTTAGCTTTATGAAGGCATCTTTGGCTATTTCATATACCTTTGGATTTTAGTGTTGGACTTCCAAGATATATAGATTTTGTACTTTTTGTATCTCCAATTTGCAAGAGTTAGATCTTCTGTTGATATGATTCACATGAGCTAAAAACTTACAATATTTCAGTTTTTGCTTTCACTTGCCATAAAGTCTAGAAACTTCAACAAATTTCTTGCATATTAGGATTGTCTTTGGTAGCAACTGTGTAAAGAGAATCACTTTCAACCAATGCTACAGTGTAACAAGGTACAAGAGATTTCTTATGAAAACAGTCATCAATGTTTCTTAAAATCTGGTGAATCATAGTTTCCTAAATGTCTGATAAATAGCAGAGAAAAAGATTCATTGCTATTGAGAGATATATTTTGTATGGCAGCTAGCTTTTAGAAATCGAATCTGTTATACAAAGCATTAAAAGCCTAAACAATAACAACTGAGATTGTAAGGAAGCCATTGTTTCTTTCCTTAAGAAAGTTGAATATCTGTATATCTATCTATTGATCTATAGCATTGTGTATATATATATATATATCTATATATATATATATATATATTCTAAATATTTTTATTAAAATTATTTTACATTGCAATACAGAAATTTCTGTTTTGAGACTTAAAATTTTTATCTTGTCATCAGACAATGTTTGGTAACTTTTTGATGAAAAGAATTTACATTTGAAAATAGAAAACAATATGTTTGCTTATTAAAGACAGATGGAGGGGATCCAGATTTTAAAATCTTATAGGTTTGTCTCTTTTAAACTAATCAAAAAAAAAGTTAAAGCTAAATCAGAAAAATTAAAAATATATGTTAGATGTTGGAGGATGTGTAGTATTCATACATATCTTGGGGAGCTGTCATATTATGAGTTGACAACATACTTCCAGTTAAGAGTATCCATTTAGGTATGAAGAAATATTAATTATTAAATATTAAATGTTAATTAATTTTTGTATGATTAAATCATTTTTTACATAATTTTGAACCTTGATTACAATTCTTATTTAATTGACTTAAAACATGGCAATTTTAAAATTAAAAACTCAAGAAATCAAACCAATATTACGTATCATTATATATAATAAAATAATAGATATATAATTGTAATACATAGATTTTTTATGAAAATTTATTAACCATATATGACGGTAAGTTCATTTCACTGATTAATAGATCAATATTTTTAGAAAACTTAATTATATGTAGCTTTTCATGTAGACGCAAGGGGCATGGATCATTTAAGGACTTAAATTATTGTTTTCTGTAATATTTTCTATTTTACTGTTTTATTGTTTTCTTTTAAATACTAAAAATATTTAGATAGGGATGTTTGGTTATGGTACATAAAGAAGAAATATGATGGTACCATCTTAATTTAAGTGTTTTTTGTGCCGCCAATATAAAATTTCATAATACTTAGGTTTTCAGTAGAAGAAATAGTGCATTGATAAACAATAGATTCAGTAAGACATTTATTTTCCAATGGACACTTTTTATGGGGTTTCTACAATTATCAAATTTAATTTCTGTTTTGAAATTACTATTATTTTGATTATTTTGATTTAAGTGCTTATTAAAAATTTTATTATTATGTTTTTTTATAATTTTTCTGCATTATCAATACAACTATAACTTAATTTTAGAATATTTTTATTGAAAATCATGCTTAGAGAATTATCAAGCGAGAAACTCTTGCCCTAACTTACAGCTAACCATTTGGTTAAATGGGGGTGTATATAAAATATTATGTGTTACATTTGTATTGAGAACTTTTTTAAAAAAGTAAATGCCTCAGAGCTCTAGATTCTAAATCTGTTTGTTCTTTCTCTTCTGTTGTATATATATATATATATATATATATATATATATATATATAAAATTGGCATTTAGTTCAAAACCAATTGACGACAGTCTGTTTTGTGCTTGAATCCAATCCTCATGCCTTGAAAATTGAGTTTACCATAAAATTGACTGCTATTGCTTGGTGTTGACTTCAATGTTTGTGGCAGCCAGCTATAGGCTCTCACTCAGGCCAGTAGAAAATGGCAGCAAACTACATGAAAACTGCTGTAGAAGCATGAAAAAATCGATTATTTCAACTATTGATGGAAGAAATGCAAAGTCAGTTTTGGCCTTCATGCTAACTTGGAGCATGTGCATGTAAATTTTGGTGCAAATCTGTCAAAAATTGTGTCCGTGTATTGGTTACACACACACACACACACACACACATCCTGCCTTTTTATATATATATATATATATATATATATATATATATATATATATTCAAGTTTATTAAAGAGAAAAACAAAAGCTTTTCCCTCTTCTCTTTGGTACATCAACCACATGAATTTAAGCATTCTACTAGATTGGTAATTAAGACTGATTGTTTTATGGTTCAACTAACATAAGTTTTATTCTAACAGTTTCTTTTCTTGTAATTCTCACCTGTGGAAATTCCTTCCAGTTTCTTGCTTCCCTGTCAACTACAATCTTCAAAAATTTAAATGCACCATCAATCACTGTCTTCTGCCTTCCTGAATCCTGATTTTTATTGTCCTTTCTCCCCACTAAAGTCTTCTCATTCTCTTACACTCCCAGTGAGCTTTTTGTCTTAGTGGCATTATTGCCGTGCTTTGAGTGAAATGAAAAAAAACATTAAAAATATTTTAAATATTAATCATTATCATCATTAGAATTCATGGATCTCTGTCTGAATTTCTGGGATGAGGAGTTATCATTATTTGCAATATTTACAAATGGACTAATGTCGCATCTTTGTTGTTGTTATTAAAAACAACAATAAGGAGGACATTAACTGTCATTAACTAGGGCAAAAGATGGCTTGCCAATTTTCACACTTCCAAAAGTAAACCACTCACCATTAAGCATCTGCAAGACCCCTTTCTGCCTTCCATCAGTATGGCTAATGCTATCCTTCAGGAAAGCACCTTCTTGGGCTAATGTTCTCAGTTGACATGAAGTGAAAAAACTACATTGAATCCATCACAAGATCAACTGTTAAGAAAGTTGGTTCACTGTGCTGGGTGAGACAATTCTTCTCTCCTGAATCTATCTTGCATATCTATCATTTATCCATGCTTAGAATATTGCTACCATATATGGTCCAGTGCCCTTGCTATTTACCATTTCATTCATTGATAAAATCCAAAGAAGAATCAGCAATATTATTGATCCTGATCTGGTGGCTCAGTTTTAGTCACTTGCCCACTGCTGTAAGGTTGCCTCTCTGTGCCGTTTTTATAAATACTTTCATGGTAATTATTTGCATGAGCTCTTCATTATGGTACCTAGAATGTATGAATTTAAGTGCAATACAAGACTGTCTATTTTCCTGGAGGTCCTTTGGTAAAATCCAAAGAAGAATCAGCAATATTATTGATCCTGATCTGGTGGCTCAGCTTCAGTCACTTGCCCACTGCTGTAAGGTTGCTGCTCTGTGCCTTTTCTATAAATACTTTCATGGTAATTGTTCGAAGGAGCTCTTCACTATGCTACCTAGACTGTATGAATTTAATCCCAATACTAGACTGGTATCAAGATCTTATTAATTTTGAGTTGAGCTTACTAGAGGTAACTGTAAATTCCATTCTAATAGTTTCTTTTTTTGCACTTCTCCATGCTTTTCAGCCAATTTTAATCTGCAAAGATTTAAATGAAATGTTATCTCTACTGTCCACCTGATTACTCTTTTCTCTTTCTATTTATTACTAATGTTTCTGTTCTTAATTCCTCCACACCATATAATCCCTTGTGTGTTAGGGACTGTACTGCCTTGTTTGGGGTGAAACTGGATAAAAAAAAAAAATAATGTAATTATGGTATCTTGAAAATTATCCATTGTCTATATATGAGAAAGGTGTAATCAATTAGATTTGGTGTAAGACATGAAAGGATTTTCTTATATTGGTCTATTCCTTTTGTTTACATTGATTTCATTTGGTATAAGTTGACAAGTTTCATTGTATTTCATTATTCATCTTTTGGTCACAACCTCTTAACAAAAAATCTTTTTAACCTTTTGACCCTCAATGGACAAACACAATTTCAATCTTTGTTCATTTCGTCTTATGAAATCCTTATCACCTTCAGTCCTATGACTGAGTATGGTCATCGTCATTTGCAGCTGAGCATCTGACCATCCTCCTACATATGCTTCACAGTCATCATTCCTATATCTCTTTAGTGCCATAGTGACACCACATTTATTGCAGCAGTAGTGACAGTGGTGTTTCATGGGTAAGACAGCCTGCCAGAGCCAAACCCTGCCCAGGCTGATTTTCTTTCTCTGTTATGGTCTGGTTCCTTGTACCATGGTGATAGTCCAAGGTAGAACCAATAAAGAAGAACTCGAACACAGGTATGGAATAACACAGATATATTACAGAAGTAGAAGTGTTTTTATGAACAATCACGTTTAGTAGAGAGAACAATGTAGTCTCGACCAGTATCACTATTCCAATGTCTTGCAGTAATTGCCTGAACGCTACTCTGTTTTGGACTGCCTCTGACTCGACTCTTGACTCGACTTGTACTACTGACTCAACGTGAACTACTGACTATCTTTAGTCACCCCCCACATGGGCATCATGTGGCACAAGGTCGTTTTTAACGTGGGATTTCGAGCCCATGGGCTCGACCCAAAAACTACGCCCATTGAACACATATAAACAGGTTCAGGGCCAGTTTACCTCCCCAAAAACCGAATCCGCCCTTCGGTGTAGGTCTACTTCGGGTTCGGCCCCTGCCCAAAGGCAGAGAGTTCAACCGATCAGCCAGTCGACCGAGATTGACTTGAACAACTGACTATATTTAGTCACCCCCCACGTGGGCGTCATGTGGCACAAGGACATTTTTAAAGTGTGATTTCCGAGCTCATGGGCTTGGCCTATAAATATGCCCATTGAACCCGTATAAACGGGTTCAGGGTTGGTTTACCTCCCCGAAATAGAATCCACCCTTCGGCGTAGCCTCCTTCGGCGTAGCCTCCTTCAGCGTAGCCTCCTTCGGGTTCCTCCCCGCTTGAAGGCAGAGGGTTCAACCGAACAGCAGGTCAACCGAGATCGACTTGAATGACTGTCTATATTTAGTCACCCCTTATGTGGGCATCATGTGGCACAAGGCCGATTTAACGTGGGATCTCCGAGACTGTGTACTTGGCCAAAAATATGCCCATTTAACCCATATAAATGGGTTCAGGGCCGGTTTACCTCCCCAAAAGAGACTCCGCCCTTTGGCGTATTTTCCTTCGGGTTCCTCCCCGCCCAAAGGCAGAGAGTTCAACCGATCTGTCGTTCAAGACTTGAACAACTGACGATATTCATTCACCCCACCCATGAGGGCATCATGTGGTACAAGGCCTTTTTAAAGTGGGCTCTTCGAGCCCGTGGGCTCGGCCAAAAATATGCCCATTGAACCCATATAAACTGTTTCAGGGTCGGTTTACCCCCCCCCCCCCGAAAGTGAATCTGCCCTTCAGCGTAGCTTCTTTCGGGTTCCTCCCTGCCTGAAGTTAGAGAGTTCAACCGATCTGTCATTCAAGACTTGACCGACTGAATCCTTGCCTACTCCTGAGGCGCAGTATTTATTAAGTATGGATTAGTCCATTTTTATTATTATCGGTAAGATCCCATAACATTCTCCTAGACAGGTCACTAACTAATGCTCTATGGCCTGTCCTGTCTATTTACCAAATACTGGTCAAAGAAAAAATTGAATCATACCTTTTCCAAGGGTATTAGCATATAAGTGAATGTAATAAACTCAACCGGAATTTGAACTCGGCCCTCCGATTCCTCAATCTGAGCTGCTCTCCTGTATTTCACCATTCCTCTCAAATGTCTCAGTTGCATGCTAATATCTGAGTGTGTGTGAAGTATCTCTCCTCCCCCCCACTCAGTGATGTTGCCATACAACATTTTCTGTCTTATCTTTTACCCTGTAGGATGGAAGTACTAAAAATTGTTGCTTCTTATATTGGATAAGTGTTTTATCAAATAAGTCTTCTTAAATACCAACTTATGAAGGTTGTGTAGTTTATTTTCTTTAAATAAAAAATAATTAATGTTCATTTTCAAAGGAAATAAAAGGTACAACTTTATGGCAATATATCACATATGAATAACAGTAAGTTAGTCAATTAAAATAGTAATGTGAAAAGTAAATAAGAAAAAATACTACAACAGTGACAGGCTCCAACACACTTTGCTATCCAACTACAGAACATGAACAGACTGGAATATGTGAAGAGGTTGCAAGAATTTATTAATATTATATATCAATTATTTTGCTTATTTTCTCAAAGACATCATTCACTATTCTTATGTGCCTTCTGATTTCTATGTTACATTTTCCACTGTCTACGCAAACAGTTAAAATTTTTACCTGCTTCATTTTGACATCCCCAATATGAAACTCAGATTTTGGGCTGTCTCTTTTGCTGATAACCATGCATTTTGTCTTAGAGTTATTAGCATTTCTTGCTAGCAACTATTTTCCTTATTGATGTCATATATTCCAAAATTGTCATGTAAATATATTTTCACTATTTTTTGCTTTTAACATCTTTTTTATTCTCTAACATTATTTTTTTATAAGCCATCTAAATAATCAGGTGAATCATATTTAAAGAAACATATTTGTGTCTATGTATGTGTGTGTGTGTGTGTGTGTGTGTGATTATGTGACTATTTTGCTGCTAGCTATTTAGACAGAAAAAAGGGAACAGTTTTGTTTGGACAATAGAACAAATAACCATTCTAAAAATAATCCCTGTATATAAAATTAGTGAGTTTCAAAGACCATAGTCTTCTCATCAGTGGACTTTTATGACACTTGGGTTAAGCAGTTTCATAATTATTATTATTATAAACTGGCTAAATAGTTCTTAAGGTAAAATGCAAAAAAATAGTTAGTGCTGTAAAACTTCAGAGGGATGACCTTTGGTTGTACAAATAAGTGTTGTAAAACTATTAGGAAGCAAATTTAGGGCAAAAGGCAGCCAAGATTTCTTTAAAGAATGAAAATATGTTGTACAAACAAAGTCTTGAAATATACAACTGTAAACACGGTATTTATGATCTAAACCATTGGTTTAAAAACTTGTTTTGGGAATTTTGGTACAAAACAGTTGGGGACCAGAGATCTTCAGAAAAAGCTGATGTCGTTGTTTTTTTTAAGTGCTAATTTAATAAACAGCTGTAAGCAAAAATATTGGACTTCTAGATTATTTTCATTCATTTTTTTTATTAATCATTATGAATTTGAGGTTATGATATTTATCTACTCAGTTGAAGAAAAAGGATTTAAAATGAGATTTAATAAATCAATAATAGAGACCAGCTGTCAAGTGATAAAAAATAAATTTGGTACTTTCATTCGGTCATAAAATCAACTAAAATGAAGCTTTCACCTATAATTTTTTATCATCACTTCAGAGGGGAGATATAATCCTATTTCTTTCACTTATAATGTTTAGCATCATTTTAAAGGGACTATATAATATTATTATTTGCATGGCTTTATCATCTCTTTAGAGGGGCTATATAAATATATTCCTTTTATTTGTAATTATTAACATTACTTTAGAGAGTCTATATAAATTTATTACCGTTACTTATAATAATTTATCAACACTTTAGATGAGCTATATAATATTATTGTCTTTACTTATAATACTTTATCATCTCTTTAGAGGGGCTATATAAACGTATTGCCTTTATCTATTGCTTAACATTATTTTAGAGGGGGGCTATATAAATTTATTGCTTTTATTTGCAATGCTTAGTATAATGCTATATGAATTCATTTTACAAATTAAATTACCTTCATCCATGTAGAGTGAGTGACCATGGTTAAATGTAAATAAATGGCAGAACTGCCAAACAAACAGAATTGACAAAGTTTACAATAAAAAAGAAAAAAAAAACAAACAATATATGCAAGGCAAATTAACAGTAATAAGGCAAAGCAACAGAAATATGGCAAAAATACACAATCTAAGGATTGGGGTTGATACACAAAAATGGATTTGGATTAATAAATGCGGTGTCCTGACTTCAAAGAACCAAGAGAGACAGATGCACATAGCCAGTGGGGCAGCAAAAGTGGCAGACTGATAGACATAGCCAGTAGGGGAGTAAGAGTCTGATAATTATGTATTACTCATTTCTTTTCTAATAGGGATTAAAATAAAATTAAAGTATACTGTAGAGTGAGTGACCATGGTTAAATGTAAATAAATGGCAGAACTGCCAAACAAACAGAATTGACAAAGTTTACAATAAAAAAGAAAAAAAAAACAAACAATATATGCAAGGCAAATTAACAGTAATAAGGCAAAGCAACAGAAATATGGCAAAAATACACAATCTAAGGATTGGGGTTGATACACAAAAATGGATTTGGATTAATAAATGCAGTGTCCTGACTTCAAAGAACCAAGAGAGACAGATGCACATAGCCAGTGGGGCAGCAAAAGTGGCAGACTGATAGACATAGCCAGTAGGGGAGTAAGAGTCTGATAATTATGTATTACTCATTTCTTTTCTAATAGGGGATTAAAATATAATTACAGCAAAGCAACAGTAATATGGCAAAAAAATCACAAACTAAGAATTGAGTTTTACACACAAGAGCAAATTCAGATAAGTGAACCTAGCTTTCTGACTTCAAGACAAGACAAACCAGGACTGAGTCAGATGAAACCAATAGCTGGCCTATTTTATTGATTAGAAGAAATCCCAGCATGCATCTGTGTGCTTCTGCTTATAAATTGTGGAGGGGATGTGTTTTGCAGCCATTCCCAGCCAGATTGAAACCAACAATCCATTTTTAAGATCATAATAAAAAAAAAGATCACAATAATGACCTGGAAAAAGAAATTGACTGAGGCTCATTAACCCACGTCATTCCATTTCACACCATTTATCCATCATTCATAAATGAAGAGAAATTGGCACCTTACCAATATTGGCAGGATTTGGTTGACTAAGAACATTTCTAACATGAATGATGCTTAAAATCACATGGAAGATTGTAGACATATCTGAAGAATGCTGGAATGTCCACATTTCACTAATTTTTAAAACATTGTACTCACAAGGATTTCAAAGAAGGGGTTTCATAAGAAAAGCTATTGCTAAAGAAAACACATAAAATGTCTCATTTTGCATTCATTAAGAAATTTTAGAAACAGTTTGATGATTCCTGGAACACATTTATTTTTTCAGACAAAACAAAACTAGTAATCTCACTATTGGAGGGAAACTATAGATACAGTCATAACAATGATATGTTGTGGTGGGCACACATCATTTTAGTCGTGGCAGTCAGGGTTAAGACAACTAGGAAACATAATTATGGATACATTATTTTGTTACATACTATAAATACAAGGCCCAAGTTACTCATGGTAGAGGGTTATGGAATGAAGTTGTTATAAAGGCATACAAGGAGGGAGTAACAGATTTGCATTTCATGTGATTTGTTTTTTACATCTTATCAACTCCTTGTGAGTTATTTAAAGCTGTAAAAGCTGTTGGGTTGTAAAATAAAAATAAAAGTAAAAAATAAAAAAAAAGTAAAAAAAAGTAAAAAATAAAAAAGTAAAAATTAAAAAAGTTATAAATTAAAAATAAAATATTTTAATTATTATATAATAATAATTTTTTGTCGGTGAATATGGCATTAGCAATTTTTTGAGAATAACAATGATTTTTCTATATCAAATAAAAGACCTACTATTTAATCCATAGTTAGGGGAGAAGAGGGATTTATACATTTCCTAAAGGTATTTGCACATATTGAACCTGACTCGTTTCCGATTGCAAGCTGTTAACCATTACACAACCTGTAGATGGATAAAGAAAAGATTAAGATTATAGTGATCAAGAAAATGATTAAGGTTATAGTGATCAAGGAAAGGATTAAGATTATAGTGATCAAGGAGGTATATTTTTAGGAGTCTGTTTCACAAAGTAAGAGTTCTAAAGAAGAAGCTAACTTCTTCCTTATTAATGGAATACAAAGAAAACACGGTGAAGTCAAAATGGTAAGGTGGATTCAATCAGTGACGATCTGAACTGCATGGAATGATGAAATGGAGCTTGTGTGATCATCTACCATGAAAAAAGAGTAGTGAGAGTCTAGCAATATTTCGTCTGTGGGTGGGGGGATATGCAGGTGATATAATGGCTATTGGCTCAGAATGAGTTCCTTACTTGCAAATACACCTTTGTGAAAGCTATGAATCCATCTCTTCTTCACAACAGCCATGAGTTAAATAGAACTTGTATCTGGAAAATACATTGTTATTTTTTTTTACAATGGTTAATGTATTATTCACTCACAAAAAAGGGGAATTATTCTTACAATCAAAAATATGGTTTGGCTTTAAATATTCCAGTAAGGGTTGATAAGACATAAAAAATCAATCCAACTTGGTATATAGTACCCAGCGCAAATTTTCCTATTTTTAATTACAATTTTCAGTACCTGATTTTCTTACCTAAATAATATGTTTTTCAGTTCCTATTAATGTTAACTCAAAGTACAAAGTTTGAAGTGCCTGCATGTAAAATATTTCAAATAAAGAATTATATTTAATATTTTTTTTGATATTTTCATGGTTAGTAGTGGTGTAACTTTAATTGATGGTTAGTGTTCTAGGGTTAATCTGCAAAAATGTAAATGCAATGTCAATTGCTATCTACTCCTGATTGCTTTTATTTTGTTCTCACTCCTTAGCAATGTTTCTGTTTCTAACTCTACCACACCCAGCAACCCCCCTTGTATCTTAGTGGCTTTATTGCCTTGTATGGGGTGAACTCGATAAAAAAATCAATCAAATCAATCACCGGTGGCAAAGGAAAAATGGAAAATAATTCATCATCCATAACATTACATAAATGCTTTTTAACTCTGTCAAGGCTGGATAGTGAGGAAAGATTGAGAACTCTAGGCTAATAGTTGCATCTGAGCATTGGGGTCAACATTCTCTCTCCTTAATCCCTTTCTACCCTCTAGTGGAAGTGGTGGAGATGGCTGTGAAGGCCCAGTATACCTCTGAAGAATAGTCAAAGAGAGTTTGACAAAGCCATTTGCAGGAATTTGATTTTAGTGGACAACTCCTTGAAATGGAGAAGCCCACAAACTTGGCCAGAAGCACCTCCCTTGCGGATCAAAGGTGATTGAGATCTGGCAAACCTAGTAGAATCAGGCTAGACATGGCAGAAATGCACCATCTTTGGTCTGATCTAACTCTTGTAATTATACAGAATGCCAGAAGTGGCCAAGTATATTCTAGATCAGTTCAAGAAACTAAATGTTTTTTCCAGCATCTTTAGTAATGTATCGTATGTATGAATTCGATTTTATTTAATGAGGTTGGTTTAGCACAGCTGGTACTGGGAAACTCATCAGGATTTCAGAGAAAAATGGACTTACTAAAACAGCAGTCCATTCTTTTAAAAAATCTTTGAACCTCTTCTCTTCACCTTCAACATGATAAGCAATTAATCTTCCAGCAAGAGAACAACCTGAAATACTTTGAAAACCACCTGAGAATGATTTCAGAAGAATATGGTTAGATAATGGAAAGGCCTTCACAATCACCTGACTAAAATCTGATTTGAAATTGGATTACATGGATATTGTTACTTGTAAATGGTAGGCATTGAATCTAAATAATTTGGAATGATTCTGCTGAATATTTGAAAATAGCAGTAGATAGATCCAGAATATTTTCTGAGATCTTCAATAACAGAAAATGTCTAAGTATTAGCTGAGGACTTCAAATACTTATGCCAAAATAATTAAAACAAATTATTAATGATTATCGAAATAAAATAATCAATAACATTGATTAATTTTTAAGTATTATGAATACACTTATTAAACTGTTTTAACAACATTAATTTCATTAATAAATGTCATTAAAATTGATTAATTGGGAAAAATAATCTTGGGGTCAAATACATTTGCATATCAAGGAAAGACAACACATCCCTTCAAAATTCCAAGAAATTCAGAATTGAATTTTGAATGCCATAAATTAAACTAATGTTTGTTTGACAAATCAAATTCATGTGAAACATGATTAACCAATGAAAATCAAACAACTTTTTTTCTCCATATCTCATTCTCTGATGAAGCTTTAATAAATTTGAAATATGTCAGATTGATAAATGTTTCTTATTTCTGCTTTATTTTATGATTCTGCCAGGGTCTGATCCATATTTGATCTCAATATATATATATATATATATATATATATATATATATACATACACACACAGAGGAAAAGAAACAGTGTGGACATAGGAATCAACATTATGGTGATTGTCAGTTTCACCCCTAAATGCAATGTATGTGTATTTGCAGGATGTCTAATAATATCCAAAACAAAAGTTAAGATCATGAGACAAAGTGAAAAATCTATAAATGGTGCATTCTACCATGAGCGTCTGCTCCCTTTGGCTTCAGATTAAAATAAAAGAAAGACAAAACTGTATGAAAAGAAAAAATGCATAGGGATCTGTGAGGATGAAAATGGAAACTATGAATCAAATGACCTTTTATCACATTATCCAACCCCCACCCCACCCAGAGAATAACTGTGTGCAGGTATATATTAGAACCATTTGTTGTGTGTGTGTGTGAGTTGGATTTTAAATCAGCCCACCCAAACTAATGTTTTTCGGTCTATATACTTGTGCATATGTATACATACATAGATACCCTCCCAGTTATATACATATATTAGGGCCTTTTTTATTTATACTTGTACACACATGTACATATATACATGGCGTCCTGGGTATGACGATAAACTACATCTGCGTTCTGGGTATGGCGATAAACTATGTCCAACAACAAGGCCTCTGATAATATGTTTTTGAAAAAAATAATGTTGCCAGCTGTATGTTTTTGAAAAAAATATTACCAGCTATACTTTTTTTTGAAAGAATAGTATTGCTGGTGTACGTTTTTGAAAAATAATATTATCAGCTATATGTTTTTGGAAAAATAATATTACCAGCTATACATTTTTTAGGTAAAAAATATTAACAGAAATAGATTTTTGATAAAACAAAAATATTACCAAAAAAAAAAAAAATTGTCAGCATTAAATGACCCATTGAGGTTGATATGCCAAAAAACAAACCAAACCAAACCAAACAATATATACATGCCCACTGACAAATCTACTGTTTGTCCAAACATTTAATACTGTTGCCATATCTGGTCTGGTACTCCTTGAGGTTTTTGAAAAAATCCAAAGAACGATCTGTAAAATTATTGATCCTGACTTGTCATCTCAATTTCAGTCACTTTCTCACCGATGTGTCATACCTTCCTTTTGTCATTTCTACAAATATTTTCATGGCAACTGATGACCCTTTTCCCTGATATCCCAACTACATGAATTTAAATGTGCTACTAGATTGGTATTTAGGTCCCACCCTTTTTACTGTTGAAATAGCTAAATGCAGCCACCAATTCTAATCCAACAGTTTCTTTTCTCTACATTCTGTTTACTTGCTTCCTTGATAACGACATTCTTCAAAAATTTAAATGCATCATCAGTCGCCATCTTCTGTCTTCTGGAATCCAATTCATCTATTGTCCTTACCTCAATCCTCCCTAGACTCAGTCTTTTCTCACACTTTCACTCTCTGTAACCCCCTCCATACTAGTAGCATTTCTGCTTTGCTTGAGATTAAGTGGTTACAAAAAAACATTAATAAAATGTTCCACTTTGTCTCAGCATCTTTGCATATATATGCTAACAGTTTTTTTTTCTCACACTTCTCGCTCATGGAACTCTCTTCTGGATCCATGATTTCCTGCCAACGTTAACCTGCAAAAAATTTAAATGCAATGTCAATTGCTATCTACTGTCCTCCTGATTATGCTTTTCTCTTCCCACTCATTATTAATGTTTCTGTTCCTAATTCTTCCATACCCTGTAACCCCTTGTGTCTTACCTGGGGTGATACTGATTAAAAATACACAGATATATATATATATATATATATATATATATATATATATATATATATATATATATATCTTTGTAGATATATATTTATATATATATATATATATATATGACTTTATATATATCTTTTTTTTAAATTAATGTTATGAACATTTGAATTTATATTCTTTTCATTCTCATTACCTTTGTATGTATATATATATATATATATATATATATATATATATATATATATATATATATATATATATATATATTCATATTCTGAGTAGGGTAATGGTCATTAGCATAGAATTTCAATCAGTGGACTAAATACCAATTTGAGTCACTTAATACATTTGGAAAAGGCATGAATTTTTTAACTTCCTTCATTTTGGGACTGAATAGCAGAATAGACCAATCTTTTGTTCTTTGGGTGACAGCCAGTTCAGAAGAACACAATTTATATCATATCAAGATTCTGACATTATTCCAGAAATTTGGAGATTTCATTTTATATGTGTGTATCTGTGTGTGAGAGAAAAGGAGAGGGAGAGATACAGACCTTGGTTAACAGATTCTCAACAGCTATTTAAATTCAACAGAAAATGCTATAAGTTCCAGGCTTCCCCAACAAATAAAAGTTTTTTTCTCCCCCCCCCATTTCCTTCTTTGTGATGATAAGTTTGTCTGCAATATGTGTGGTTATAATTTCTACTGAACCTATTCAGTTTCTAAAATGAAAAATATATTTTGGATTTTCCCTTCATTGTTAGCTTTATGCATGAAGGGCACAAAGAATCCTTAATAGGGTACACACACACTAAAGCAGGCACATATAAATTTATCTGTGGGTGTATGGGTAAGTGTCAAAAACAATTTAATGTTTTTTGACTTATCCTTTTCTTCTCCTTTCTTTTGCATCTCTGTCTACACCTGACTGCAAAATCTTTGTTTGTTTGTTTTTTGTTTGTTTGTTTGTTTGTTTGTTTGTTTGTTTGTTTCTTTCTTTCTTTCTTTCTTTCCTTGTTTCTTTCTTTCTTTTTCAACTCTGTCTGCACCTAACTGCAAAATCTTTCTTTCTTTCTTTCTTTCTTTCTTTCTTTCTTTCTTTCTTTCTAGCCACAAAATCTTTCTTTCTTTCTCAACTCTGTCAACTCCTGGTCACAAAATCTTTCTTTCTCTCTCACTTTCTCTTTATTTCTTTCTATCTTTCTTTCTGTCTGCTCCTGGCCACAAAATCTAATTAATAAAAACACTCTGTGAAACATGTAGTTGAATTACTTAGCAGAAAGTGTAAATAAAGAAAAAATATTTAAAAAAACTATTGAATTTGGTGGCAAATTTGAAATTTAGAAGGAGAAAAAACACAAGTTGATTTAAGCAAGGCAAAGAATAACAAGATGTCAAAAAAAGACTCTGGTTTCTAAGACATTAAAGAACACACACACACACACACACACACACACACACACACACATATATATATATATATATATATATATATATATATATATATATATATATATATTATCATAACATTTTGCAATGTTTTTTCCTTCAAAGTTCTTTTCTGTGATACTCATTAAAGCAATCAGACAAACAGGTGGCAAAATTCTTCTCTTTTCCTTCCTACAGTACAAAGCAGAAATGTTTACAAACATTTACCAGATCCAAATCTTAATTATTAAAGGGCCACAAGACTGATGAATAACAGGCCCTTAAAAGTGCGCATTTTCGAATAGGATTCTCAGCTGACCTGAAGCTGCTCAAGTAATTCAACTCAGACATGGCAATCTACTTGAAAATTCAGTTAAGTCGTATATGCTTGTTAACCTTTAAACAAGTCAAAGCTAGATTAGGCCAAAAATGGATTAATGTTGCAAGATTTGCCCAGTCTTCTTTTTCCGGTCTCAATAGAGCCTGAAAGTGTCCCTGCATCCTTTTTTTCTACCTTACATCCCCTTTCTCACTACCAGGGTAAGACCCATCCTGCCATGCCCATTGTAGCAAATCTTACAATCTTAACCTAAGTGCACTTCACCATGGGGTAATGGTTCACAAACTAGTCTCGCTAGAATAATTAAGAGTTCAACCCTCACTGGGCACTCCATACTTTCAGCTACACTTAGAAAATCATCACTACAATCATAACCTATTCAAGGATTAACTGTTATCTTTCCCACCTATCTGCATAAAATGCGCCTCTTATTCTGTAATCCTCTACCTTGAGTGGCTCTTTAGCCTTATACAGGGTGAACATCATTGTAAAAAAGTTGCACAGAGGAGCTTAGCTGATGGGTAAAAAGGAAAATTCATTTTTTTATGTTTATCTTTATTTTCATTTTATAAGAAAACTATAAAAATGATATTTTATCTCTTTTTGATAATGAAAAAATAAAGAAAAACTGGAAATAAAACAAATGTTAATTTTTTTAAGTTAATAATTCTTTTAAACTTTTGATACATTTTGATTGAACAACTTTTGGGCATGCTTTGCAACAAGCCATCAAAATTTTTCCTCAATAATACTTCTCTTTTCTAATTCTTTCACACCCAGTAACCCCTTGTGTCTTAGTGGCTTAATTACCTTGTAAAGGGTGAATTTGATAAAAATAATATTACCTTCATACTGTTTAAGAATTAAGGAGTTAAATTCATTTTGTTATTTTGATGTTTATTAAGACTTATGGATTTCTGTGATGAAACAATTTGAGGGAGTATGCACAATGAATGGTATTTGCATATTGAGGGAGTATGCACAATGAATGGAATTTGCATATTGAGGGAGTATGCACAATGAATGGAATTTGTATTTTGAGGGAGTATACACAATGAATGAAAGTACTCATCAGAAAAGAAAGCCATAAATGAGGCAAAAGTGATACTCACATCCCAATGTGCAAAATGTGTTTGAAATATGAAACTCTTTTGAGTTTTCTTTTAAGGTGGCCTCCACAATGACCAAATATCAATTCCATAGAGGGGACATTTGTGATGTGTGGAGAGTGGGAGATTTGAATGCTGGATAAAGTGTTGAATCGCAGAATGATATCATGGACCCAGATTTTGAAAGAGTGCCACGTCCAGAATCTCAAATATCATCACATCCAGACCAAGAAGAATTGACAGTTTTAAAAACAATAAGGAGTTCAGCCTTGAGCAAGAAGCATAACCTGAATTAAGTGACCAGCATGTGTGTGTGTGTGTGTATATATATATATATATATATATATATATATATAATGTTTTGAACAATAAAAAATATTAAAAAATTAAAATTTTCAGACACACTGGGTTGTATATTTATATTTTTGTTTTATTATTTCAATTAGGTTCCTCGACTAGTTTCGGCCATCATGGCCATCATCAGGAAAAAAAACTTCCTACTTGTTAGTAGCAGTGAACTACAGGAGTGAATGACTCTTTCTGATGAAAGAAGTCATCTGTAGTTTTCATTTGTTTTTATCTTTAATTTTATTCAGTCCTTGTGTTGGTCAAATGGCCTCTTTCAAATTGTTTTTAAAATAGAGGATGGCAGATTCCTGACTAAAATTCTCTCCTTGGTCATTTTGGCAGTATTGGTTGCTGGGAATGGGATATGTGTGTATTAAGTGTATGTTATCTTTTAGTTCTTTGAGAGTGTGAATGATGTGTGTATGTGAATATATTTGTGTGAGTGTGTTTATAAATGTGAGACTTTAACACCTATGCAAACATGTCTGTCTTGTGTAGGTGAGTAATGTTGGTAGGATTTGATTTATGGGGTTATATATTAATTCTATCTATGTTGTTAAATTTGTGGTTAAGCCCACCTGGCTTATATATAGATACATACATACATATAAATATACATACATACATATATATATATATATATATATATATATATATATATATATATATATATATATATATAACAGTATTTCAAAAACAAAATATCAGAATACTGAATTTTGACAAATGGATCAGCTGAGAACTTTTCTTTACACTCTTATATATATTTCATTGAGGTGAGAAACTGACAATCACGATAGTGTTGATTCCTATGTACACACACACTCTCTTTCTCTCTCTACCTGTATGCATATATATATATATATATATATATATATGAAAGTGAACACTGAGGTTAACACCCAGTGACAACATTCTGTTTCATGCTTCAATGCAATCTTCATGGTGCTGTATGTTGCAACAGTATGACTATTTATATATACTTGTCATTGGTGCATTATGGATAGTAAGGTTCATTGTATTACTCTGACAGTTATTGGGCAACCAATAATGGTTATATTTCAACATATTATACAAGCTATTGAGTAGAAATAATTGTGGATCGTTATAAATGCAGTTATATTTAATTTTTTCTCATTATTTATTAATGTTTAACTAACTATTTGTTCTCAATTATTATTACATTTACATGTGTCTATGTTTGCAGTCATAGTTTGTAAGTTTGTTTATTATTTACTTAATTTGTTTATTTATTTATTTTGATTTTTTGTTAATTTTTTTTTCAGAGGTTGATTATCTTATTTGTCTAAAATATGTTATATTATCTGGGTTGTATATAGTGCATATATTTTCACCAATGACCAGTATATATAAATAGTCTAGAAAAAACTCATAACCTGAAGATTGAATTTAAGCATGAAACAGATTGTTGCCCCCTGGCGTTGAACTCAGTGTCCATTTGTATATAATCTCTCTCTGATATTGAGAACTTTTGCCCATAAATATTGCATGCGTTAACTCTACATTTTTATTGTATATATATATATATATATATATATATATATATACAAATGAGAGAAAGAACAGATGGAATAAAATTCCACTGTTCATAGCTTTTTAAAAAGTGCACAATACAAAGTAGAGTAATATATTATTATTATTTTATTATAAGATATCATAATAAAAATATATTGAAATCCCTACACAATAGCTTTTGTGTTTCAGCTCTACATTGTACCTCTTCAGGCAATGATTAAATTCACTTACCATCACATGAAGATGTCCAATTTAGTGCCAAAATCACAAAAGCTTATTTGAAATAGATGCACCATTTTTATTTATTCATTTATTAAACTGTGTGTATTACAGTCATTTTTTGCAGCTGTGTTTTCCTTTGTAAGGGACACTGGTTAATTATTAAAAATGGGACATCTATTTCAAATAAGACGTATCCACTGTAATATTAAAAAAAGAACAAACAGATTTAGAATCCACAGTTCTTTAGCATTTACTTTTTTAAAAAAAGTGCTCAATACAACATAGAGCATAATATTTTTTAATAATATTTTTATTTAAAAATATTTTACATTGTGACACAGAATCGAGCCCTCATCTTAACACATCAACAATCCTTCATCAAACTGCTATCAACAAGCACTATTTTTTGCACTCTGTCACCCTTTTGCCTTTTCTATCTTTTCTTTACCCATATACGCCCCCTCTTAAAATGTTTCCCTTTTTTTTTTCAAACAAATAGAAAAAAGTGACATTCCACAAGTGGCCTGCTTACAAACAGAATTGTTCATAACCATTTTGGCTCTCACCAGTCGATGTGCAACTAAATGCACTGAAACAAGGTTACGTCTTTGTAGTGAGTAAATTGTTTTTGTCTATATGAAAAAATTATGATATATATATATATATATATATATATATATATATATGGAGAGAGGGTGAGAGAGGAAGCAAGAGAGGAGGAGAGAGAGCGAGGTGTAAATGAGAAATAAAAATGGTCTAAGCCCTAAATGGCAAAATATTAATCTTTTAATGGTCTTAAGAAGAAAGCATTTGTCAGAAAATAAGCAAATATGAAACCAATAAAATAACTTAATATTGGACTGATTTTCCTTTGATTTTCATAAATGTTTATGCTTTATGTGCAAAACTGCAGACAGTTTTTTACAGGAAAAGGAATCAATGTTGATGTGTAAATTCCTAGCCAGTTTATGTTTATGTTTAATGTGAGTGGTTTGATAATGTCAAATTGGCAGCTGATCTAAAAAGTAGCTTAAAATTTGCTGTTAAATTGGGACAAGGTATGGCTTTTTAATTTTAAAACCCCCAAAACAAAACTGCTCTCTGTAAGAGCAGACTCAATTTACAATACAGTCAAGTACTGGTCTGTTTATCCAACTAAATCCTACATGGCACAGAGAACCATAATGGAACCTGAAGATTGGGAAAACTACCTTATCAAAGTGGGAATCTCTACCGACTCAGTCAAAATCTATGCTGCAACATTTACAAGTGAAAAGATGACAAAAGATAACTTACAAATGATAGATTGGGCTGTATTAAAGGAGTTGAGAAGCACAGCAATGGGAAATGCCCTGTCCATCCTTCAGCAAGCTAAGGAGCTCTCCACCCAAACAATCTTAAAGCACTGGCTGCCAAGCATCACTAGTTACATTTTGAAAGGACCTCCCAATAATTCTGGAAATTTCAAATTAATTGGGAAGTGTTCAAAAGAATGACAGACATGCCAATTTCTCAAAGCAGCATCCAGTTATACAAGTGTGCTGATGAGTCTGTCCAGAATGCAATAATGAACACCCACCCTAATTTTTTTTCCACTAACCCAGACAAGCCACTAAAAATGATAGAAGCATTGGTCACTCAGAGATCAAATCTCATGGTCCATTGCATCACTTTTGCATCTATGTCATAGGGCAAATACGAACCAATACAACAACAGCTTGTTCACCTTAGGGCTACAGCCCTAGACTGCAATTTCTCATGTCCCTACAGTGAGCATGACATGTCCAATATGTACATCAAGGACCAACTCATCAGAGGAATAGCAAATGATGTGCTCCTAATGGATCTATTCGCCAAACTGGGATACTGAAATCCCTTGAGCAGAATATCTGAGGCATTCAAATCAACACTATCAGACCAGACCACAATGACCGGCACCTCAGACATGGCTACTGTTGAGATAGCATATAGCAGACAGAAGAACTGTATTCCACACACCAATAGAGGTAATCTTTGTGCTAACACCTTCTCTAACTGCCACAACAGTATTATTGAGCCAAACCCCCGTCAGGCTTGCAAAGGTTGTAGTAGCCACCAACCTGACATTCCAGGAACAAGCTCCTGCCAGCTAGTGGGTCCATCAGGGGGTCAAACATGCAGCACTTGCAGATCATCATTGATAGCCATCTAAAACAGTTTTTTTTCTTTTAGGTAGCACATGTAGTGCTAACTGGAATGGCTTTCCAGTATGGTGTGTCCCCCATTTACATTGTGAATTTAGGTTCTCCATGGTTTACCATTTTTCTTGGCAGGTAACACCATTGTGCTATAGTAATTGATAGGCATGCCAAGAGGTACTGGGGCTATGATACCCTCTTTTGACATCTTTCCAAAGGGCCTGTCTCACTGGTTCTTTGAAGTGGAAAGGTGCAGGAATATGGTTGTGCCTGACTGTAGAGATTGCTCCCTCTTTAAAGTGAATGTGTGTGGCAGGGCCTGACATAGATGGGAATACACCATCGTTTTTTAATTCTGTCTTGACAAAATGCTCGAGGAGTCAATACTTAAGCCTGCTAATGTCTTTTGCATTGCAGAAAAAGGAAGGTTTTTTGAGGTGATTTAACAGTTGATCCCCACCTTTGTCAGGTTTGGGGTTGGGGCCTAATTTTTCATGTGTGCCTGTCAAGGGGATGTATTGCATTACAATGTTAGCCTGCGTTGACAATGTGGCAACAGTGTTCGGGAAATCTTCATGTAATATTCCTACATCAATGCAGGCTGCCTTACTAAAATAAAGCTTCTGAATCCTTTTGCATATGTAGAGCGCTTGTTTTGTTGTCTTTCCTCCAACCACAAATTTAACAGTCAGCCAAACCTGACATACAAAAGTAAAGCCTCCCATGGTTCGAATGATTTTTTTCTGATGGGACAAGCTCATCTTCAGTAAATGCCTTGGTCCCCCAAGACATATGGTGGCCCCAGTATCAGGAAAGACCTATAGTGTAGTGCTGTGACCACCCGGAATGTTTTTAGCCTGTCTGTTTTCCAGATTTTGTGAGAATGGGATTGCCAATACATCTATTTCCATTATCTGGTTTCTGCTTGTGGATGTGTATATGCCCATTTTTTGATCAAATGTAATTGGGTAATGAGAGTGTTCATGGGAGCCTCATCAGTTTCATATCTTCCTTCTTTGCTCAGCATACTCTTGGAAAATGGTTAGACTCTCTGCAAGTGCTGCATGTCTGATCCCTTGCTGAACATACTAACTGGTGTGAGCTTGTTCCTGGACTGTCATGTCGGTGGCTACTACAACCTTTGCAAGCCTGACAGTGGTTTGGTTCAATAATGCTCTTGTTGTGGTTAGAAGAAATGCTATCACAATGATTACCTCTATTTGTGTGTGTAATACCCTTCTTCTGTCTGTGATATGTCAACAACTGAACAGTTGTCATATGTGAGATGCCGGTCATTATGTTCAGGTCAATTCAGGTTACAAGATCTGCGATTAGTAAACTGTAATCCAGTACTACCTGCTCCACTCCAGGGTTGAGTTGCCAGTGACTAAACAAGCATTCCTACGAATGCCCCTCTGGCTGGTGATGTAGGTGGAAGACAAAATCAAAATACATCAAAGGGCATAGGCCAATGAGAACCATCGACAACCATCTAGCAAATAGGAGAAGACTGGACCTGGCATATGCGGCTGAAATTACTCACTAATCCAAAGAAGGTAGTTGTAAGAACAGACTCAACTTGCAATACAGTCAGGTACTGGTCTGTTTGTCTAACTAAATCCTACACTCTCTCTTAATCATCTGAGAGACCTTCTGTCAGTATGGCTGATGCTAACCTCCAGGAAAGTGACTCATTGTGCCTTCTTTGGCTGACATGAAGTGGAAAGATTATTGATGTATTGTGTTGTTTTATGACATGTGGTCAGTCGTTAACTTCTTGCATGTCTCTTAGTTTATTCTATACATTATATTTTTTTTACTTAACATATCAAAATAAGTACAATCCTACTTAACAAACCACTACAAATATACTGAATCATTGGCTAGGTTAACTGCTAAGAAAGTTGGTTTACCATGTTGTCAGACAATTTTTCTCTCCTGAATCTATCTTACATATTTATAAGTCTACCATTCACCCAGGCTTCAAATATTGCTAGCACATATGGTTTTATTGCTTCTGCTATACATTTAGAAATTCTTAATAAAATCCAAAGAAGAATCTGGCATTTTAACTTCAGTTCCTTTCCCACAGCCATCACATACACCCTTGTGTAAATTAATTGAAATAATTTAGTTTTTTTTCTTTCATCATACAGTCAGTTTTAGACCTGCTGGATTGACAGGGTGTAATCGATTTCTATTTTTCCTCAGATTAGGTCATTTGCAATGGTGTGCAGTAATATGAATCTATTTACAAGATATATGACAAAATTTGTCTGTCCATAAAAGATATTGTGTCATCTATGATTGCCTCAGATTTTTATCATGCCCAGACACTATTGTCTCGACTGTTGATTAGTTGTCCTATGGCCAATGTCTGCAATGGACGTTACTCCAAGGAAGCATACAAAAATTGTAATGCAAGAACACACTGGCAATTTCTCATTGAAAATGTTATTAGATCTGACATGTTTTGATCTCTCAGCTATAGAGTATGTGAATGACCAAGTAAATTCAAATAGTGCCTTTAAAAACAGACTTTTCTATGACTCTTGTAATAGACATATCTAAACAATTTCATATCTTAATGTAAACAAAGCAATTTGCAAAGAAAGGAATGAATTTTTTATTCATTAATTTGATACTTAAATACATTACTTAACACTATTTTTAGTGGCTATTCATATCTGAGTAGACACTTTTTTATTTATTAAACAGTATATTTATTTATTTTCATCCACTGGCCTGAATATTTGAGAAATCAGAGTACATATTGTTATTCAATAAGATTTCTTTTGTTTAAACACAAGTCTGAAAACAAATTTATAGAACTGTTTTTTGCTGGAAACTTTTGTACATATATATAATACTCATGCTGATTGACTTTTCAGTATAAAAGACAATTTTAATGTCTTTTTTTCATTGCATTGGTCTCTTGACAAACTTCATAGTCTGCATTTCTGACATGGTTTTATTTCAGGTACTTAAAGTATTTTCTGATTTCTTGTCTCAAATTCAACCAATTTATTTTCTTGTTTTTTTTTTTCATTCTACTCTTTTTCCATTAGAAAAAACATTGTCTAACCTTTTGATAAAACTTATTCTAGAATAAAATCTTTGGACAAAATAATTTTGTTTTTTTATTGATTTACTATGAAGAACAAAACCTGCCATCAAGCTAATAACAAAAATAATGTATTGAAGAAAAACTGAATTTTCAATATTTTGGCGTTTGTTTCTTATAAACACATGGATGTATAAACAAACACAATCTGTGTAAATATCTATGCCTGGATATGCACATTCAAGCACAGATGGATTTTTTTTTGTTTTTTTAATCATTTCACATCATGCAAGACACAAAGGGCTACTGAGTGTGAAAGAATAAGAGAAAAGAAAAACATTATTAAGGAGCAAGAATAATAGAAGAAAATTAATCAAGAGGACAGTAGATAACCATTAACACTGCTTTTAAATTTTTGAAGATGAAACTTGACTGGAAAGCATGGAGCTAGAAGAGAGTTTCACAAGTGAGAAGTGCAAGAAAAGAATCTGTTAGAAAAGAATTTACATCTAGCAAATTCAACTGAGAATTGAAGAGACCTTGCCACCAATCTAGTACTGCACTTAAATTCATAAAGTCAAGGGACCATAGTGAAGAGTTCATTTGAACAATTACCATTGAAAGTTGTTGTAAACTATTAAATATCATGTGAGCGTTCTCCCCTCCTTCCTATAGATAGTCATTTGGTCAGTGATTCTAGTGTTTGCATTTGACAAGTAGTTGAGTGAGGCTTCGATTCGCTTCAAGTCTCTCTTCAGTTACCAAGATTTATGACAGAAGTATTTAAAGAAAAGGCACAGAGAAGCTATATTACAATGGTGGGCAAGTGACTGAAAGTGAGACGCCAGGTCAGGAGCAGTAATATAATTAATTCTTCTTTGGGTTCTATCAAGAATCTCTAAATATATAACAAGAGCACTGAACCATATGTGGCAGCATTATTTAAAGCCTAGATGAATGATAAGACTTATAAATTTGCAAGAGAGATTCTGGAGAGAAAAATTTTCTAACATTATACAGTAAAACTTTCTTAGTAGTTCATTCAAGATAATCTTTCCACTTCATGTCAGCTGAGAATGTAAGCCCAAGTAGGCGCAAAGAGTCACTCTTATGGAGGTTAGTATCCACCATGTTGATGGGAAGCAGGATGGGGTTCTCTCAGATGATTAATAGAGAGAAGTCTTATTTTGGAGGTGTTAAAATTATCAAGCCATTTCTTTTCCCAATTAACAGCAGATTGTAGATCATTTTTGAGATCAGCTGCGAATTTGAACTTATCGAACAATATTTAAATATGTATGCAGGCATTCATCAGGAAATTATATAGATATAGAGAGTCAAATTTCAATTTTTTGAAATACTTTTGTGAAAAAAATCACAAATATTCATCCAATATCCAGCCGTGTGTCCTTTTAAAACTTCTGTTCTTGGTATGAGTCGGGTAGAAAAAATGTCCAACATTGTTCCCTTTCTCCACCTAAGGATCTCTAACATCCTGATGCCCCCAACTCATAACATATAAATTTTATGATTCAAAAAGTGAACTCCTATTCATATAGATAAGCCTAAAAGGGCCATTAATTTAATTTTCCTTAAGAACTTAAGATTTCATATATGCAAAAGTATTGTCATTTGATTTTAGAATTTTACAATATATATAAAAATATTGTGTTAATAATATAAATATATATATATTATATACAATACATATGTAATTGCATATGTACATACATACACACAAACGTTTTTATGTATGCATACGGTGGAGCAATGGATAGTGCCTTGGTTTGCAGAATCAGAGAGCTGAGTTCGAATTCCAGTTGAATCCATTACATTCACTTATATGCTAATACCCTTGGGAAAGGTATGAATCCTCTTGTTCTTCCCCCAGCTATGGGTAAATAGCAGGACAGACCGAGTTTTATACTCTTGGATGGCAACTGGTAAACTGCGGGAAAAAATCTGCCTCGTCAGTCATGTATCGAAAGGTACATGATCGCCTACACGTGTATCACACATGGCACATAACTGACTGACTATGTAATGCACTGTATGTATTAACTTGCACACACACACACACACACGCACACACACACAGACATTCATACTCACACAGGTTCACTAGAAAAAAAAATTCACTGTTAATAACTCATTCTTGAATTGGCCCCCTTAAAAATCAAATGATCACCTCGTGGGATGTGTGCCACATTAGAAACTACAGCACTAGACTTTCATAGGTAGCCTATGTGCTTCTTTGATGCTTAAAAATTACTAAGTTGTTATTAGCATAAAGATTGCTGCCACTTTAGATCTGTTGCTTGTGTTATGCATCTAGACAAAACACAAAGAAGAATCTGTAGTGTGCATATGTCCTGACCCAGCATCTCAACTTTAATCATTCCCCCCCCCACTACCTCACCACTACCACCATAATGTAGTTTCCCTATGTCTTTTCTATTTATATTTCATGGTAATTTTTCTGGTGAGCTTTCCTCTCCGGTACCTCGACTTTATATATATTTAAGGGTAGTACTAGATTGGCAGTTAGGTCTCATTGTTTTCCTCTCAAAATTGCTAGAATTATCCATAATCTCTGTTTTGATAGTTTCTTCTCTCACATTTCTCGCCTGTGGAACTCTCTTTCAGTTTCTTGCTTTCTTGTCAGCTTGTCATGTTCAAAAATTAAAATGCAGCATCAATCATCATATTTTTGTCTTCTTCAATTCCAGTCTTTTATTATCCTCTCCTTCCTTAACTTTTTCTCAGTTTCTTTCACTCCCTTGCATCTTAGTGGCATTATCACCTTGTTTGGGGTGAAATGATTAAAAAAAAGAAAACCATATCTTTATATAACAAACCTGATGAGGTTAAAAGAAATATACAACTGTCTCCTGCTCGTATCATATAGCATTATTGTATTGTCTAATGGATTTTGTTATGGTTAGGAAAAAGTGAAGATTATCCAGCAGATTGAAAAAAAATAATACTTCCATTGAGAGCATATGCTATAAACTGCAGGATGATGACTTCAATATATAGAAATATAATGTAGGTAATGAAAAGGCTTCTTCACACTTTGGGGCTCTGGGCAGAAGAAATCCTTTCCAGTTTCTGTTTATTTTTATAAGCAAAACATTACATTAGGTAGAAGCATTTTGCAGGAAATGACATGTCACCTTAATGTTTACACATCAACACCCAACTTAATCTCATATTGAATAGACATACCGACATAATGGATAACATGTAATAATTCCAATTTAAAATTAGGTATCCATGAGAACACTGATAATTTTTCTTTCAGTTTAATATGCGTAAATAGACTTAGTGAATACATCAACTCCAGTTATCTCTGATGGAATATATGTCTTGTGTAATACCTTCTAACATTATGAAGTGGTTAGAAGTGCAGAAAGGACTTATATAAGGCATATATATATATATATATATATATATATGAAGAAAAATATACGGAAAAAACAAACAAAAATCCTTATATGCAATTAATGCTCGACAAGCGTACATATAAATTTTAGATCAAAATAGAATTCTTTTCATTTTTCATTCAAAATACTCAAATTTTAGGAATACGTTTTCACAGCGTCGCCCACATGACGACAACGTGACCATGTTTAAACGCAACGCTGATCATATAAAACTTTCAGTTATCTGTTTGGATAAGTCTTGTTCTTATGTCCATCGTCTTTATCATGTTGAATTGATAATGTTAATTATATTTTATGAAAATGTCCTGAAGATGGTTTATTAGACCGAAATGTCCGACGTTGACATTATATTAACATTAAAACAGCATAATTGCATATAAGGATTTTTGTTTGTTTTTTCCGTATATTTTTCTTCATGCTGTCGGATCTATATCCATATATTTGCTTACATATATATATATATATATATATATATATATATATATATATATATATGTGTGTGTGTGTGTGTGTGTATGTGTGTGTGTGTGTATTTAGGCAGAAAATTCTCTTTTAGGCATGTCTAATTACATAAAAATAAAATGACTTTTATTTCCCTACTACTTTACATTTTCACTGTTACAGTGCATTTCTTGCATCAGTATATTTGTAATATACAGAAAAATATCCGTGAATATGAATGGATTATGCTAAAAATAAGCAAACATAATGTTTGAAATTTCTTTAATCCGACATATATATATATATATATATATATATATATATATATATATATGTGTGTGTATGTGTCTGTTTAGCCATTATATATATATATATATATATATATATATATATATATATATATATATATATATATATATATATACTAGCAGTATGGCTCGGCAGTTCTCAAGTGATGTGGTTTCTGTTATTTGCTATTTATTACAGTTCTTTATTTGAGATTCTGTAGCGCCAGTCCACAGTTTTGAAGAAGTACAGTCTCTGCCAAGACCCACAGGCTACACTTTCTCAAAGCCAATTTAAACCATTGATTTTGGAAAGATTTTATGTAAGGAAATAAACCCTACTATATCCTAAATAATCAAGTGTAAACCCCCTAATTTTTTTTTTTTTTTGCAAATGGATCCACAGAGCCAACCAAATGACAATGTACAATTTATAAGATGGAATTTACAGGCTTATCTAACTCTCTACATTGGCAGTCATGGCTCTCCACAATTTTGTCTTTTTGCTCTTAAACCTTCTTCGGCCAACCATTTACACAAGCTCATTAGTTAGGTTATGCAGTGTTTTTTTCTATCAGGCATAACTTCAGTATGTCCTATGTGTGTCAAATTTTCCAAGACCTCTTTCCCCATTATGTACCCAAGAAATTTCAAGTATCTCTTTCTGATGTTAAGTATAAGTGTCTTTTTTGTTTTCATTTTCATTAAAAATTCATTGTCACTCACATGTTTAGACCAAAAGGTTTTCTCATATATTATATAACAGTTCAGTCATCTTTTCTTTGTCTTACAGAAATTATCACCCCTTTGACATCTTCAGTTTTACATTTCTCATGTTACGCTAGAATTTCATGCTGTTCTTTCTAAATAGGAAAGATAAAGAAATTGCACAGCTGAAAAAATATAAGCAAACATTTTTCTCAATGTTAAATTTGGCGCCAAGAGCAAACTGCTGCTTAGACTTGCAAAAAGCACTATAGCAATAACAACTGGGACTTAAAAGATATCTTACATAAAGGATGGTACATAAATTGTATCCTTTGTAGATTCTCAGAAGGATTTATTAACATATAGGGTGCAGCAGATATATATGGTAAAACATTAGTCACAATAGTGCATTTATCTATGTTCATATGTAGGAGATATTTCTGCCACACACGGTATTACTTTTCTTTAAATTGTCATTATTAATTCTATTCTCTTTTTTTTTATAGGCCATGTCCCTATAGGCCGTGAAAGATCATGTTTCCACAACTTCCTATCCTTTAGAGTTCTAATCAATGTTTGATCCCTGACTATACTTTCTAGAACATGTTCAGCCACCCATTTTCACAAGTTTGTTAGGTTAGTCGTTCACCGCTTCCTTTGGTCGCTTCTGTCTTCAAAATATACTGTGAATGGTATATTATTCAAAATCCCTTTCAACATTATACACCACAGAAATTCCTCTCATCCAAATAATGAGTGTATTTTTCATTCCTAGTTGCAATAAAATTTTGTCACATGTTCTATCCAGGTTATTCTCAACATTATTCTGTAGAAATACTACATCTCTGTTGCCTCAAGTCTCCACTTCATCTATGATATCACAGAATATAGAATTATATATCTTATTATAGAAGATAGAAGACATGGAAAGGAAACTACAAGTTGTGAAGGAAAACAAGAAGAAAAGACTAAGCATCGATTGCAAAAAAACAGAATGCATGGTTGTTAGCAAAAGGGAGAACACAACATGCAAATTACATATTAGGGATACCAAAATCAAACAAGTACAATAATTTAAATATCTGGAACACGTTTTAACAGAGGATGGAAAGTGCAACACTAAAATTTAAAGGTGCATTGGGATAATGAAAGATGCCTTCCAAAACCTAAGCAAAATAATAAAAAACAAAAAAATTTCATTAGAAACCAATAAAAGACTACTGAACTGTTAAATAATATCAGTTCTCTTATATGGCAGTAAATAGTAGACAATCTCCTCACAGATGAAGCCGAGACTTGAATTAACAGAAATATGGATATACAGAAGGATGCTGAGAATATCATGGTCTGAACATGTGAGTCATAACAAAGTTTTAGAGAAAAAGAAAACTAAAAGGAGACCTATATTTAATATCAGGAAGAGATAATGGAAATTTCTAAGACACATAAAGAAAAAAGAGAACTTAGTAAATTTGATACATACAGGACGGATTGAAACCAAGAGTGACAGAGGAAATCAATGCATAAACTACCTAGTGACCTTGAGTAAATGGTTTGGTAGTACAAGATTTAGGAGAGATAATGAAAAGTCAAAATTTATAAAAATCTGGAAAGGACAGGAAATTGTGGAGAGCCATATTTGCCAACATGCTGAAGTGACATTGCACACATAGAAGAAAAAGAAATTTTTTCGCAGTTCAGCTTTCTTTTCTTTTCTTTTTAATGTCTGTTAAAACATTTCCAAAATTTCTGTACTTAATTCTGACATCTCCATTTTATATTGCTCATCTTGGACTGTCCTTTTTTATAATGATCATAGATGCTTTCTTCTTATAATTAAGGATTAATTTTTTCATGCCTTTACGTTGACAATAAAGCTAATAAATTTGGATTTGTCAATTATCATGCTAGAATCTACTCAAATTCAGCCCAGACCTCAAGTAGAACTCCTACATAAGTTTCATCGCTAAAGATACAGGAAAAATGGTCAGTTCCTTGAACCAGTCCAGCAAATACCCAACTCCAACTCTCAGGAGCTTCACAGTCTTCCTTTTCTAGTCTTGATAGAGTCTAAAGGTGTTTCTATGTTTGACAAATTATTTTCCATCTTACAATCCATTTCTCCCAAACAAAATGATACAAGCTTCTTGCGGCTCTACTGTTATTTCCATGGAAAGTACTCAGACAAATTCTATTCCTTAGTTCTGCCAGTTCTAACGTTCACAGCTAAGATTCACCATACCACACACATTGTAGCAAACTACCTTCATTGCCTTTGTATTCCATTAGTGAGATGTAAGTTTCACTCAAGCAGCTTCTTCCCACAAACTGCTGCTTTGTGGAACTGTCTCCCAAGAGGATGCTACCCGATTAATACAATCTTAACCTGTCTAAATCTAGGATCAACCGTTGTCTTCGCCACATATCCCCATAAATTGTGATTCTTACTCTGTAACCCTCTACCACAAGTGGCTATATTACAGTGATGTTCACTCTGTACAAGACCAAAGAGCCACTTGAGGTAGAGGCATATATATATATATATGTATATATATATATATATATATATATATATATATATATATATATATATGCGTGTGTGTTTGTGTGTATGTATATATATATATATATATATATATATATATGTGTGTGTGTGTGCTTATGTGTGTATATATATATAAACATTTAACACTATCACTTGATAAGACACCAGAAGTTTTGAAACAAATTGGTTATTTTTGTAGTGATTTTATAACATAATTATGTCAAAATCTTTGAAGAAATTATATATATATATATATATATATATATATATATATATATATATATATATTACAGTGCTGTTCGCATTATACAAGACCCAAGAGCCACTCGCGGTAGAGGGTTACAGTATAAGAGGCATATATATATATATATATATATATATATATATATATATATATATATATATACTCTGTAACTTTCTACCTTGAGTTGTTCTTGCATCTTAGGGATATAGTAATTATTTATGCTCTCCAAATAATTTGATTGAGCTCTCAAAGAGGAATGATTGATTTTATAAACAGTGACTTCTGCTGCTGCTAATGCAAGGCTCTTCAAGTAGAATCGAGCTCTCCTAGCCACTGACATCTTTTGCATAGTAAAAGCATTAAAATTTACCTTCTGCTCTACCATGTAACGATAATCTGTGGGTAGTATATCTGACTGATGCCAAATCAGTTGAGTTTCGATCCCAGTTTGAAATAGTTGGATGTCTAGCCGCACTGATGAGATGTGATACAGTGAATGTCTGTGGATGACGATATATATATATATATATATATATATATATATATATGTCAGTGTGTGTGTGTATACATATATATATATATATATATATATATATATATATATATATATATATATATATATATATATATGACAGTGATGTTCACCCTGTACAAGACCCAAGAGCAACTCAAGGTAGAAGGTTACAGAGTAAATATATATATATATATATATATATATATATATATATATATATATATATATATACCTTTGTACATCATGGTTGATATTTAGCTTATTTACTTCTACATATATCTACTGAGATTAAAAAATATGTTCACCTTTAGAATGACTGTGAGTATAGTTAATAGTTTCTACAGACATTCTTATTCCTGTACAGTTTTGTATCATTTCACACCTCCTTTTGTTTTTACCTCAGCAGTTAACAGCTTCATGTCCTGATTTTGCACATGTAAATTACGCCCAACACCCCACTGCTTGCTCTACTTTCATTCTTACAGTCTCTTGGCTTTGAATCGTCAACTGGTTTCTATTTTGAATCCATTTTCATCACACTATTTTCCTTGAGGTCCTCATGATTCAAATATTCTATCTCCTCAAGTCTTCTGAGAGTGACTTTAAATTCATCGAATGTCAAAATTTTGTTCCTCTGGGTAACAACAGCCATAAATAGTTTAAATTCAGATGGGAGTGCTGTCAGAAGCATCACTATCAATAAACTGTCACTAATCACTTCTCCTGATGTCTTTAGGGAAGTGGCAACATTTACTGTGGAGTGTGACATATACTATTGTAGACTGTCTCAAGTAGATTAGATCAATGTAAAGGGAAATAACTCTTAGCTTCTTCTCACGTAGATTATGTTCACATAATTTTCCAGGTTTGTCTACTGTCATCCTTAGCATCACAGATAATTAAATGCAAGCTTCTGCCATTCAGCAATCAGGCCATTTCAGCTGAGGTATGTTTAGCATCAAATTTAACTAAATTAGGCTTTTGCAATCCAAACAATGGACCAGTTCAGTTGAGGTAACTTTAGCATCCTAATGTAAATGACACAGCTACTCAAAGTCAGTCTGCTTGGGTGGCTAGTTAATCCCCATTGCAGACGCCTGCTGAGGCACATTTGTGTTTTTTCAACACCCACAGGGTCCACCTGTAGTTTATACTTCAACTATACTTAACAGACCGTAGTTACAGTTTCTGGGAGAGAATGCATGATTAACAATCTAAACAAACCTTTGGTCACAATGACTTGTGACTTCATTCTACCTCAACTATCTATGCTTCTATCTACATAATTTCATTCACAAAGCTTGGGTCAACCCATGGGGTATGGTTTTCAGGTACCTTCCAAAGTTATGCTGAGATCTTTGCCCTCCGAACTGATAACATCAGGAAGTCTCCTTCCTGACAAATCCGTGGTGAGATCTGAACCCGGGTCTCATGATCAGAAAGAAAATGTTCTAACCACTCGACCATGTGCACATATGCTTTCATATGTTTCAAATCGGTGGTGAGTTGATACACAACATATTTTAGTGATATATATTCTATTATTAAATTAAGGCTCCATCTAGTGACATTGAGAAGTCGGTTCGTTTTATATTTTAAGCTTTTTATCTTATTCATAGAACATTTATATACAGAGAGTGTGAATTAGGGATCATCACTGCATGGTGACTCTCAGCTTCATCTTTCAATGTGATTTTCATATACACACACACACACACGCACACACACATATATATATGTATGTATGTATATATGTATTATAGTGGATTGTATTGCAAGGTTTGACCGATTTGTTTAGTTGGTATGGCAACAATATCTAAGTAGATAAAAAGTTTTTGCCATTTATACTCACATCTTCTTTTATGTTCCATGTCCTTGCAGGATGTGGGTGATCAGGGCTATCTACAATATAGTCATTACAAAACCAAAATAAGTCCAAATAAACCAGTTTATATTTTGATTGATTGAATCATTTTCTATGGCTTATCAACTCTATTCAGGTTATTTAAAGGCAGAAAGGAATTTTAGATTCTAAGAATATTTATTTGAGATAATATTTGTTTAATGATATGTCTTACTAATTAATCCATATATGGGGAGAGAAGAGGTGGATGCATCTGTTTCCCATCTGTACTTGCACCTCAGTGAATATAACAAACCCACTGAGAATTGGAACTCAGCTCTCCGATTAACAATTATTATCCATTACACCAGCCACACACCCAAGCTTACAATACTTTATATTCACAAATCAATTTATAATAAAGCATTTTGAGACATATGATACACAGCAATTCTTGAAAATGATTATTTAATTATTCAATGCATTTTAAAAGTGATATTGAATCTAATTCAGTCAGCATGCATGTTTGCCGCATGTGCCATGCGTGATACATGCATAAGCGATCATGTATTTTTCAATACATGACTGATGAGGTAGATTTTTTCCCGCAGTGGGTTGCCATTTCCTTCTGCGGTAGACCAGTTGCCATCCAAGGCTATATAACATGGTCTGTCCTGCTATTTACTCATAGCTGAGGGGAGAAGAAAAGGATTCATACCTTTCCCAAGGGTATTAGCATGTAAGTGAATGTAATGGATTCAGCTGGAATTCAAACTCTGCTCTCCAATTCTTCAATCTGAGCTGTTATCCACTGCTCCACCATGCCTCCTGTATCTAATTCTATTCTATTAAAATTGAAAACCTTCCAAATTTTTTTTTAATTTCCATATAAGGAGATATTATTTCAATTTGGACTAATGTCCTAATCTTGGTTGTTGTTATAACAATATTTCAATCTTTCTAATTTCCTACCACATTCAGGTATTTGTCAATCACTTAACTGAATTTTGAATGGCAACCCTTTCTCTAATCAATTATGCTTGTCCCATTGTCCAAGGGATATGTAGTTTCATTTCTTTTACTACTGGTCAGTTAATGCTAGCTATTTTTTCCATTAAGTTTGAGTCTGTACTACCTGGCTCAGGGATTGAACCCACAATTACTATAACACTAAATTTATGAACCAATCCTCTCGGCTTGTAATATGAAGATATCTGGAAAGCACAATGGCTGAAACATCATGATTATAACAACAAAGATAAGGACATTAATCTTCCAAATTTTCTTTTAATCATTGTCTTTATTCTTGTTTCTAACCTTTTTTTATATTTTGTCTGCATTAATTTTCATTTCAATGCCTATTTATAAAATCACATTTACAGAAAATATTCAGGGCTAGCAACGGTTTTTCTAGCAATGGTTTTTCTAGCAATGGTTTTTCTAGCAAAAGAACAAGCAAAGAAAACTTTTAGAAAATCAAGATGTGTGCAGAAACGGACCTTAGATGATAATCCATTTGATTATTTCAAGAATTCTTTTCAGGTATCTCAGGTTTGACCCAATAATCAAAAGGGTCAATGTGATTGCCTCAGATACTAACATTGCTAATTGCAAGTCAACACCTTTATAAATATAAGATCTCTTGCCAATATTTGCAGGTAGCTATAAACCTGACCCTTTGAATAAATTCATCAATCAATGGCAATAGCAATATTGTCAGGTTGATGCTGTTAAAAGGAAATTATTCTTGACCAGAAACATCAAACAGGTCAATGCAGACCATATTTCAAATCAATACTTTCACTTAATAGCCAATCATTATAGGTTGGGATAAAAATTTTAAACCAATCAAATTCATTTGCACACAGGCCTAAACTTTAGTAGAGATTGATTTTTTCATTATATTAAAGCAAGACAAACCACCAATTTCCTTATGATATGTAAAACACACACACATACATACACAGATATATATATATATATATATATATATATATATATATATATATATATATATATATATTCTACTCTCCCGTTGTATTCAACTTATGAAGGACAAGCAGCTCAGTTCCTAGCAACCAACAGCCCAGACACCAGCACATATGATTTGATTATAGTGGTGAAGGCTATGTGCAGAACCATCCACACTTTTGATCGGCTAAATAGAGAGACCTGGTGCACTATATGCCACAAGGTCCCCAAACGACCCTCCACAGGTTTTGAATTCAGAGTTGTCCTTCTCCTAGACCAGTTGCCATCCACGGCTATAGAACCCAGTCTGTCCTGCTATTTACCCATAGCTCAAGCAAGAAGAAGATTCATACCTTTCCCAAATATATTAGCACGTAAGTGAATGTAATGGATTCGAATGGAATTCAAACTCGGCTCTCCGATCCCTCAATCTGAGCTGCTAACCATCACTTCAGCAATACTTACATTGGGCATGCATGCACTACACTATCTTGCAGATTGACCTGTCACCTGTCAGATCTCAGTGCAATCTATGCACACATCAACCTGCACATCATGAATGACCAAGATACAACTATCAATATAAGACAAATATTAATAAATAACAATATTCTCAGCACCCAATGCAATGAAAAGCCTCAAAACTCTAGAAGCTGTTATTATACAAAAGAAATAACTTACCGCAGGAAACAGTATCTTGAAGTGCATATGATACAATTAATGTGCACACCTATAATTGTAAAAAAAATAAATGAATAAATTAAATAAATAATAAAATAAATTAACTACATTTTTTTGTGAGGCCTCATTCCTAATTAACCATTATTCATAACATCATACGAGACCATTTCAAACATTCAGCTTCCCAAAGAATACCAGGTTGCAGACAAACGAATTTTAAATACCACATAAACACCACATTTGTTCTTGATAATGACTGTGAAAGTACTTGAACAATAATAACAAAATATAAACTTTGGACATTTTATCCACAACTTCGAGCACAATACTCAACACCTTACCCAAAACTTTGAAAAATGTAATAAAAAATTGAATAACAATACTCTCAGCACCCAATGCAATGACCTTGTCAGTTCTTTTTCATCAAAGTTGTTTATATATATATATATATATATATATATATATATATACACTAGCTGAATTTTCTCTGCCTTGCAGTGTGTCACATGTTTTTTTGTAAGAAAATGATGATTGATTTTAAATCATTGTTATAATTTGTGGAGAAAAAGGATGCATTTCAATGTTACGCATTGATCTTGCCAGTGTGACCTCCATCTTCTGTCTTTCTCCTTCTATATTTTGGACAGGAGTCATTCCCTTGTTCAAATTTAAATATAATTTAAATCAAAGGGAAAATAAAATTTCAGTGTGGCTTTGTGCTTCCCTGGGGACCTCCTTTGATTAAAATGAAATATGTTTATCTAAGTACTCTAGGAGTCACTCCTTTTTTCAAATTAAGATTTAATTCATATCAAAAGGAAATATGTAGATGCACTTTTTTATTAGTGCAAACCTAAAGTTAATCAAGAATACCTTAACAATAATAAGACTGGCAACAAAACACAGAAAATGCAACATAATTTGGTTTAACCAACAATATAACTGTAATGTCAAAACCAACATAGGTAAAATTTTCCTTAATTTAATGCACAAACATTTCAATAATATTCCATTACTCAACAAAATTTTCAACAAGAACAACATTAAAATTAGCTGCATCTGTACTAAAACCTTGAGCAGTATATAGCACAACATAATAACTTAATATTAAACAAATATTTAAACAAATAATTAACCAACTTCATTAGTAATGATAGTACTGACAAAAATTGTAATTGCCAGAAATATAGTACCTGCCCACTTTATTTTAAATGCATGAATAAAAGTGTTATTTACAAAGCTAGCATTGAGCATATTAGCAAGACTAAATTTTATTTTGTTTTCATTGTTAACCATTGGAAAACCCAATATTTCCAACATAAAATGACTCTTACCAATAAGCAATATTCAAAAACCATGTCACTCACTAAATTCTTCTGGGAAATCAAGACAGATAACTACACATCTGTAGTAAATTGGGACCCCATCTATAACCAAACTTTTTAACTTCAACAAGGATAAATGAATTTTGTGCCTATTAGAAAAACAAATTATTCTCAAACACATTGATAATCATAAACTGCTGAACAAGTGAAATGAGCTTATGATTTACTTACAGCCATAGAAGGAAATCTTTTCTCAAATATTTCAATGTTGGCTGGAACAATTATCCACTTACCTCCCTTATACCATCCTAGCATTTAACGGTTTTTTACTTAGCATTTATTTTTTGTTTTGTTTTATTACTTTTATTTAATTTTATTATTTGTTTATTATTTTTATTTAAAAAAACAACCATATTGAACAGTTCATAATTTTTTGTACCTGATGATTGGCAAAGCTATGAAACTCTGAGCCATACTGTAAACGTGGGTATATGTGTAATTATTAATATATATATATATATATATATATATATATATATATATATACATACTGTATATATTGGCAGCAATTTCTCTTATAAACATATCATACTTTTAATATGATATGTTTATAATGATATGATATTCTTTTTAAGAATTTTATGTCTTTTAGATTTATTGATCATTTTTTCTATAATGCAACTAGCATTTTATAAATATGGCTGTTATTGATATATAAAATGCTACTGATAGTTTAAGTATTATGTTTTGAATTTAAATTTTGTATAATGTCACATAGCTTGAGGTCCTATATTCAACGTTAATTTTATGTCATCCTACATATGATATATTTTCAATTTGAATTTTGTATAATGTCACATAGCTTGAGGTCCTATATTCAACGTTAATTTTATGTCATCCTACATATGATATATTTTCAATTTGAATTTTGTATGATACTGCATGCCATGATGTCATATTTTCAATTCAAAATGTTATCATACCACATATTACGATGTCCTATTTTGAATTTGAATATTGTATCCTGTAACATGTGATGACATCTTTTCAATATGAATTTTTTATCATGTTAATTTTCATGCGATCATATTTTGAAATCTGTTTATATTGTGATGTTATGTCTTGAATTTGAATTTTGTATCATCTTACATGCAATGATAAAACTAAATGAATAGTATAATGCTAAAAGTATAAAGAAATATATACATATATATATATACTCTCAACTCTCCCGTTCAATATGACATATGAGAGTCAAGCAGATCTGTTCCTAGGAAACTGACAGCCGAAGAACAGCACATGACATTTGATTATAGTAGTTAAGGTTTCGTGCAGGACCATCCACAGTTTTTGAAGGGCTGAATACAGAGACCTGGTACAGTATGTGCCATAGGGTTCCCAAACGACCCTCTGCAGGTTTTGAATTCAGAGTTGTCCTTCTCCTAGAACAGTTGCCATCCAAGGCTATAGAACCCAGTCTGTCCTGCTATTTACCTATAGCTGGAGGGAGAAGAAGAGGATTCACACCTTTCTCAAGGGTATTAGCACGTAAGTGAATGTAATGGATTTGACTAGAATTCAAACTCAGCTCTCCGATTCCTTAATTCAAGCCGCTATCCATTACTCCCCCGTGCCTCCAATATATATATATATATATATATATATATATATTGGAGAAAGAAAATCCTTCTTTCTTTTTCTTTTTATGGGCCATGTAGGCAATCATGGCTCTCCACCTCCCCTTATCTCATGCAGCTCTCAACAAGTTCTTTCCCTCTGCTTCCTCCCCCAGACCACATTCTGTCATCCACTTGCTTAAGCTCACCGTGTATGTCGCACATTGTTTTCCCTTGTCTCTTGTTTCCTCTATTAGACCTGTTAGTATCAGATTCTCCAGGCTCTCCTTTCTCATTACATGTCCCAGATACTTCCGTTTCCTCTTCCTGAAGTTAAGTATAAGCCCTCTCTTGTTTTCAACCTCTCTAAGACCTCATCATTGCTCACACACTCAATCCATGATATCCTTAGCATCCTTCTGTAGAATGACACCCTTGTTGCCACGAGTCTCTTCTTCATCTTTGAAGAAATCGTCCAACATTCGCTGCCATAAAGAAGGACAGATGTCACGTAACAGCTCAGTATTCTTTTCTTTGTTACCAAAGAAATCCTCCTGTCTTGCGGTGCTCTGACGCACAATATAACTTTTGGAATATGTCCTTGGCCATCCCAGTATGTCTACGGATCTCAGTGTTGCACTTACCGTCCCCTGTCAAGACACTTCCCAGATATTTAAACTTCAGCATCTGCTAGTAATTTCTTTTCCATATCTGCTATCAATACTGTGTCATCTGTGTATCCTATGTTGTTAAGATTGTGCCCGCCAATGCTAAATCCTGGTAGGGTTTCCAATTCTCTCAGAATTTCTTTGATGTATAGGCTGAACAGATCGAGTGAGAAGATGCATCCTTGCTGTATGCCCCTTTCTATTTTTGTATATTCACTGAACTTGTTCCCTATGCATATCATGTTCCTTGTTCCAGCGTCTTTAACGAACCCGTACTGTTCTTGTCCTACCTCTCACCTGATTCTGCTGTGTGCTCTATTCAACAGAATACAGATGATGAGTTTTGTCACGTTGCTCATTAGACTTATTTTTCAGGGTAGTTCACATTCATTTGCACCTGGTTTCTTAGGCATAGCTACGAAGATAGATCTGCTAAGGTCTTCCAGTATATCCCTGATGATGTAGATTTCATTTGTTATTTCAGTGATCTTCTCTATGCCAAAGTCATCTTAGGCTGTCAGCATTTCCGTTACGATTTTGTTTGGCCCTATTTGTGTTCAATTTGGCCAGTGTGGCTTTTACTTCAGTTTTCTGAATTCCAGGTCTGTCGCCAGTTCTGTGTATTGCTGGAAGAGTTCAGTATACTTGCTCCAGCATTGAAGAATTTTTTCCTTCTCTAATATGAGTTTTCCATCCTTTGATTTTAGGCAGCATGTTGACGAGCATGTCTTCTGTCCTATTAGTTGTCTTATTTGTTTGTGCACGTCTCTTTTGTTGGCGGTACACAATCTTTCTAGTTCTGTACATTTTAGCCATTCTTCTTTATCCTGCCTGCATTTCATCCTAATTTCACTGTGTAATTTTCTGTACTCAATTCCGTATCTTGGCAGGGTTTTCTGTCTCCTTTCCATCATGTTGAAAATCTCAATTGTTTTTCCTTCTTCGTCCTGTCTTCTTTGGGATGATATCATTTACTGATGTCCCTAAAGTGTCTCTTAGTGCATCCCATTTTGTGTTTCCATTGTGTGCCTCGTATCTTCTTTTCACATTGTCCATATATTTTTCTTTTAGGGTAGGATCGCTCAGGAGTTTGTTGTATTGCAGTTTGGGTCTGTATTAGGATTCTTCAATTTCTACAGTTTCACTCTTAGTTTGCATATAAGAGGGTGATGGTCGCTTCCGCACTGAAAGCACCAATTCTTGTCTGATCACCAAAGTTAAGCAATGTTGAGCATGGTCAGTACTTGGAGGGTTGACTCCTCTTAAAACAGATTTTCTCCCTGAAGATGGCCAAAGAGGTTAAATATATCTGGAAAAATGATATTGAAAAATACATCTATAATCATTCAACAAAAACACTTGCAAGAAAAATTCATCAAAAGATTTATCAAAAGAAATATTTCCATTGTCTTCAATCAACCTAGATAAAATAAAAAGAATCTACAATATTATTGGTCCTGACCTGGCATCTTGGCTTCAGTCACTTTCTCACCACCATAATGTAGCTTCCTTCTGCCTTTTCTATAAATACTTTCATGCTAATTGTTCTGATGAACTTTTTTCCTTCTGATACCTAGACTTTATGAATTAAGCACAATACTAGATTGGCAGATAGGTCTCATTATTTTAAAGTTAAAATGGTTTGATTTAACTATTAGTTCTATGCTAACAACTTCTTTTCTCACAAATCTCTTTTCCTGCTTCTTGTTTTCCAGTCAACTTTGATCTTCAAAAATTTAAATGGAATGTCAGTTGTTATCTTCTGTCTTCTTAATTCCTCTTCTTTTATTGGCTCCTCTCCTTAATAATGTTTTCTTTTTCTCATATTCTCTAGCACTCAGTAATTCCTTGCATCTTAGTGGTTTTATCGTCCTGCTAGGGGTGAAATTATTAAAAAAATGACCACAGGTGTGTATATGTGTGTGTTTATGAATGTGTGCAAACACTCACAGACATACACACACACACATATTTATGTAGTTATATCTTTATAAATGTATATATATACATTAACAAATTCTATTTCTATTTACATATATTTTATTTATATGATATGAATAATATATTTATTCATATATTTATTTATCAAATTATATTATAAATATATACATACAATTTTTTTTATTAAGATATGCATATATTTTGCTTAAGTAAACAGAAGACATGGCTGCCAAACTATTGTGACTCGTTTAAAGAAAATGTTCCACAAAACAATATTTTTTCCTTGTCATTGATTTATCACTGTTATTCTGAACTATATTTTATATAAAACAAATTTCCTGTTTTTAAATATATATATATATATATATATATATATATATATATATAGTTAGTTAGTTAGTTAGTTTATGAAAAACTAGGTAATCCGTATGGGTAAACCTAAGGAGGATAAAATACAGAGAGTTCAATATAAATCCAGAGCAAGTAATTTAAATAAAAACAGACCAATTTAAGGTTCCATGTCATAAATTGTTTCACCACAGCCCTTTTAAAAGGACTGCGGATCATCAGACTTTACTTCCAAACAAAAAATGAAAAGGAAATTTACACATTTTTGATGGGCCGTATTAAACATATGTAAATTAATGAAGTGAAGAAGTGAGGGGGAGAGAGAGAAGACATGAGTGAGTTAACAGATATTGACATATTTAAACGGTTAACTTAACGGAAGTTATATATTGATATTGAAGGGGTAGAGAAGAAAAACTCATAGAGAGAAAAAGAGAGAAGGAAGTTATGAGAGAAGAGAAGATGTCACTAATTTTTTTGTAAAAAAACGGATAGAAACAGACGCTGTTATTTTGCTTTACTTTGAAAGTATTATTTTGGGGGTTCATAAAGATTATAATGTTTGATATAAATTTGAATGTCTCTAAACTGTCTACAAATAATTTAAATTGATGTTTGTTAGTGATTTAAATTTTTTTTTAAATTTGGGGGATTTTCTATTTTAAAATATAAGTTTACTTCTAGTAATCTTTTTTTTAATCTCTTTAAAAAAATTTATTATTGATTATTAAGTTGACATCTCTATCCATTTGAATTTTGTTCATGAATTTAATATATATATATATGTATATATATATATATGTATGTATGTATGTATGTATGTATATATATATATATATATATATATATATATATATATATATATATATATATATATATATGTATGTATATATATATATCTGTGTGTATATATATATATATATATATATATATATATATATATATATATTGTGTGTGAATAAATGTGCCTTGACATGAAAGAACATTTGTGTGCTTGTAAATCTATATGTGATATATATATATATATATATATATATATATATATATATATATATATATATATATATATATATATATATATATCTGTGTGTAAATGGTTGGCAGAGAAAAATTGAGGATCTGGAGGAGAAACAGGCTTCTTGTTTTCTGGGAATTTGTTGATCTAAAAGATAAGAAGAAGAAGAAAAGAAAAGCAGTTGATGAAAGGTGCAGAGCAGATTCCCAAACCAGAATGCTGACAGAAAAACCAGGCTCTGGGATTGCCACAGTCTCCATCTGAAGTACTCTATCCCCTGGCCACCTCCTCCCCCAATCATCGTTCTTCATCCCTTGACTCACCAACAGATCCCAGCCCAACAATTTTCACGTGTCTGCCTTTGTAATCCAAGCCAAAGGACCATAAAAACACTTCTGTTTAGTAGAATTCAATGATTCACAACTGCCATTAATGTTTTTTTTTTTGTTTTACTTATTTATTGTTATAAGAACATTTTTTACTGTAAACTTTTTTACAGTGAGGTTCACTCTGTACAAGGCCCAATGTGGGAGGGGCCACTTGAGGTAGAGGGTTACAAAGTAAGAGGCATAGCTTATGTGGATAGGTGGGGAAGATGACAGTTAACCCTAGACTTGAACAGGTTAGGAGTGTAGTGATTGGGGAAAGCATCTCCTTAGGAGTCAGTTGTACAGAACAGTGGTTCATAGGAAGAAGTTACTTAAGTGAAACTTACTTCTCACTGGTGGAATATGCAAGGAACGAGGGTGGTTTACTATAATTTTAGTGGCATGTTGGGTCCTAGCGATGAAGGTTAGAATTGGTGTAACTAAGGAATGTAGTTTGTCTGAGTACTTTTATACACTACAAGAGAACAGTGAAAGACTTGCTACATCTCATCTGTGAGAGAGAGATTGCAGGATGGAAACTAATTTGTCACCAACAAAGACACAGAGACACTTTTGAATTCTATCAAAACTGGAAGGTGAGAACTGGGCAGCTCCTACCCAAATATGACATTAGGAAGCCATTTTAGGTCTGATCTGGCACTTGTAAAGACAATTTTAAGTTACTGGAAGAAAAAAAGATCTTTCTCATCATTTGAGATGTGAGCCAACTGATATACGATAACATTTATCATAAATTATTTTTAGAATTTGAATTTATATTAAAAACAATTGTCAGAAAATGAAAAAGTAAAAAAATAATGATACTTGAGAAATTGTTGAGTACCAAATTGTCATTCCCATCAGAGTGTCATAAGCGATTCTGTGCAATTTGAAATTTTACTATTTTTAAACATTTATCTTCTAATATCCTATGGTAATGGCTAAGATTGTGGTCATCAATAATGAATCCTGCTAGAAGCTCTAATTCTCTCATAATCACCTCACTCTATAGGTTGAATAAGTCTAGTGAGAAGACACAGCCTTGTCTTATGCTTATGTCTATTTGTGTATATTTACTGAATTCATTGTCAATCCAGCTCTAAGTGGTTTACTGTCAGTATAGGATCTGCATTATTCTGATATAACAGAATATAGAATTATATATCTTATTATAGAAGATAGAAGACATGGAAAGGAAACTACAAGTTGTGAAGGAAAACAAGAAGAAAAGACTAAGCATCAATTGCAAAAAAACAGAATGCATGGTTGTTAGCAAAAGGGAGAACACAACATGCAAATTACAAATTAGGGATACCAAAATCAAACAAGTACAATAATTTAAATATCTGGAACATGTTTTAACAGAGGATGGAAAGTGCAACACTAAAATTTAAAGGTGCATTGGGATAATGAAAGATGCCTTCCAAAACCTAAGCAAAATAATAAAAAACAAAAAAATTTCATTAGAAACCAATAAAAGACTACTGAACTGTTAAATAATATCAGTTCTCTTATATGGCAGTAAATAGTAGACAATCTCCTCACAGATGAAGCCGAGACTTGAATTAACAGAAATATGGATATACAGAAGGATGCTGAGAATATCATGGTCTGAACATGTGAGTCATAACAAAGTTTTAGAGAAAAAGAAAACTAAAAGGAGACCTATATTTAATATCAGGAAGAGATAATGGAAATTTCTAAGACACATAAAGAAAAAAGAGAACTTAGTAAATTTGATACATACAGGACAGATTGAAACCAAGAGTGACAGAGGAAATCAATGCATAAACTACCTAGTGACCTTGAGTAAATGGTTTGGTAGTACAAGATTTAGGAGAGATAACGAAAAGTCAAAATTTATAAAAATCTGGAAAGGACAGGAAATTGTGGAGAGCCATATTTGCCAACATGCTGAAGTGACATTGCATACATAGAAGAAAAAGAAGATATTATATAGCAGTTCAGCTTTTTTTTCTTTTCTTTTTAATGTCTGTTAAAACATTTCCAAAATTTCTGTACTTAATTCTGACATCTCCATTTTATATTGCTCATCTTGGACTGTCCTTTTTTATAATGATCGTAGATGCTTTCTTCTTATAATTAAGGATTAATTTTTTCATGCCTTTATGTTGACAATAAAGCTAATAAATTTGGATTTGTCAATTGTCATGCTAGAATCTACTTAAATTCAGCCCAGACCTCAAGTAGAACTCCTACATAAGTTTCATCGCTAAAGATACAGGAAAAATGGTCAGTTCCTTGAACCAGTCCAGCAAATACCCAACTCCAACTCTCAGGAGCTTCACAGTCTTCCTTTTCTAGTCTTGATAGAGTCTAAAGGTGTTTCTATGTTTGACAAATTATTTTCCATCTTACAATCCATTTCTCCCAAACAAAATGATACAAGCTTCTTGCGGCTCTACTGTTATTTCCATGGAAAGTACTCAGACAAACTATATTCCTTAGTTCTGCCAGTTCTAACGTTTAAAGCTAAGATTATCTGAAGGCACATTGATTGCAAAAGACATATTCCAAAAGCTAAGTAAATTGTTAAGAAACAAAAAAATTTCATTAGAAACAAAGAAAATATTACTGAACTGTTATGTAATATCAGTCCTCCTATATGGAAGTGAATGCTGGACAATTTTCTCACATATGAAGAGACATGAGGCAACAGAGATCTGGTTCTATAGAAGGATACAGAGAATATCATGGAGAAAACATATTAACTATCTTGATAGTATTTTAACAAACCTGAAAACCTGATATTGAAATCCAAATACAAAATAGTATAAGAAAAGTTGTCTTCCAAAAGCTAAGCAAAGTATTAAGAAACATGAAAATTCTGTTGGAAACAAAGAAAAGTATCCTGAACTGCTATATAATATTAATCCTCCTATATGGCAGTGAATGCTGCACAATCTTCCCACAGATGATGAAGAAACTTCAAGCAACAGAACTATGGTTCTACAGAAGGATGCTGAGAACACCATGAACCGAACATGAAAGAAATAACAAAGTTTTAGATAGAATGTAAACAAAAAAGACACTTATATTAACATTGCCTCTTCACTGTGGTGTAATGGATATTGGCTTGGAGTGAGAACTCAGAGAACTGAGTTTGAATTCCAGTTGAGTTCATTAGATTCACTTATACACAAATACCCTTGGGAAAGGTATGAATCCATCTCTTCTCCCACCAGCTATGTGTTGAATAGTAGGACAGACTGGTTTCTTTAGCCTTGGTTGGCAACCAGTATACTGCAGAAAAAAAATGGCAACCTGCCACGGGAAAAAATCTGCCCTGTGAGTCATGTATCATAAGATACATGATCACCCAAGCATGTATCATGTATGGCACTTAATTGACTGATACTTAACACCAGAAAGAGATTTGAAATTTCTAGGACACATAATGAGGAATGAGGCCTAATTAGTAGGACTTGCATTGCTAAATCATTATTATCTCGAAAAATTCTTACAATCTAAAAATATTTTCTGGCTTTAAATAACCTGAAAAAGGATGATAATCCACAAAAAGTACAACATTCAATCAATCAGAAAGTCCCAGCCATTCAGATTACAAGAGAGGTGTAGTTTTCAGTTGCAAAGAAACAGTTTTAAAAACAGAAACAGAAAAAGAAGCCTCAAATACAAAGTGTATTTTGCTCATTACTCAAGCAGATGGCCTTTTCAGTGAATCTCCCCACTGATGCAGAAGAGATCTGAAGCAGTAAAAATGTGGTTCTACAAAAGGATGCTGAGAATACCATAGGCTGAACATGTGAGCAACAACAAAGTTTTAGAGAAAATGGAAACAAAATGGATACTTATACTTTAACATCAGAAAGTGACAGTTGAACTTTCTGGGGCATTGAGTAAAATGGTTGGCAGAATAGGGTTTAGGAGAGATCTCAAAAAGACAAAATTTATTAAAAGCTACAAAGGACAGAAAATCATGGAATGCCATGATTTTCAAATGCACACAACATATAGAATAAAAAGAATGGTAATGGAAATCTTAATATTATCTGTTTCCTTATAAGGAAACATTCAGCATTCATTGACTGAGCAGACTGTAGCTACTGTAAGTTGAAATTTATCAAATCTTTCTCTTAAAACAGTTTTCAGAAAAATAAGTTTTCTCATGTCTGCTGTTAATACTCTTTCCAGTACTGATGTATCCTTCCTTCCTAACCTTTTGTTTGAAGTCACGTGGTGTGTCAACATCTTGATGCAACACAAGGTCAGTTATTTAATGTGGAGTACCAGAGCACTTATACATGGGTCATTGGTCAATTGCTCAGACAAAAAATTGCAGGTTATTTTAAAACATTAATAATAAAAAATATAAATTAAATTATCTCCCTTACATATACTTCACATTAATTTTTAATTGACTATAAAAGAGCAATTTCATGTGCATTTACAAAAAATTCAACCATCAATTAATTTAATTTAGCAATTCATCCCTGAAGATGATCTTGGATGACATTAAAAGTACTTGTAAAAATAAAAGAAATAACCGAAACTATGGCATCTTTCTTACTCAGTTTTGTAACAAGAAATTGATCCATGATTTTGAGAGGATTAAAATAAACATAAATAGACAAAAAATCTCTAGATTATTCAATCCAACATACTTGAATATATATATATATATATATATATATATATATATATATATATATATATATATTCAAAGAGAAAGAGAGGGAGAAAGAGGGTAAGAAAGAGAAATTTTTTATTTTTCTTCTATCAATTTTACTTTGTCTAGTGTTGGCTATGTGATGTCATTATTTTTTAAAGAATGATTGGTTTTTGAATATTTCCATATCTGTATGTATGAGTAGTATATACACTGTTTAAAATTTGGTATATTTATGGAGAAAGTGGTCAATATGACAGATTTATAAATACAGCCATTGTGTACATAGAAATAAACACTGCATAGTGACTGTCAGTTTCATGCTTAAAACAAAATTTGAACTATGACACAGTCTGCAGATCACTTGAGGTGTGTAGAGTAAATTTCAAACCCATCCCTCGCTCTTTCTCTCCCCTTCTCACGATATTCCTCTCCCACCTATCTGGTGGGGCGAGAATTCTAAGCCCAGAGTCTCTCTTCTATATCCACACTGGTAGGGTTAATTTCTATGCCCACACTCTTTCTTTCTTCCTTCCTTTCTCTTTCTCTCTCTGTCTGTTTGTCTCTTTCTCTCTCTCTCTCTCTCACACACACACTGTTCTGAGAGAAGGAGTGTGATATTTTTAGAGCACCCCCTCGACTCTTTATGACTTCAGCAATAAGCATCACTGATCACATTGGAGTAATGGATAAGTGGCTCGGGTTGAGAAATCGGAGGAGCTGAGTTTGAATTCCAGTCAACTCCATTACATTCACTTACATGCTAATACCCTTGGGAAAAGTATGAATCCTCTTCTATTCCCCCCAGCTATGGGTGAATAGAAGGATAGACCAGGTTCAATATCATTGGATGGAAACTGGTCTACTACAGAAAGAAATGGCAACCTACTCTGTGAAAAAATCTGCCTCGTCAGTCATGTATTAAATATAAAATATAAATCCTGTTTATGTTAAATACAAATTTAAAAAAAGAACAAACTAATCTCCTTATGACATAAAATTTATTTAATCAAAACTAATTTCATCAGCTTCCACTTTTAAAATTCTGTTAAATATAATGGGACATTTGAAATATTCTATTTTGTTGGAGTTTCAAATGAATTCTTTGATATTTGTTAATAAACCCATAATTTTTCATTTTATATCATCTTTCAAAGTTTCCGTGAGATTTGTTGAATCTTTTTACTTTGGAATCATTGTCTTGGAGTAAACTCTATAGCAAGATCAATAAAAGAATGGTCAAAAGATCAGAGATCACATTCAAGATTCTTGGAGGATAAAAATCATTACCTCAAGAAATTTCCCCAGGGATGGAAATGTCCTGATTTATAAAGCGGGCAAAGTTCCCATTCTACTATTGCGATCAGATATTTACTTGTAATATCTGAAATATCAATATTATCCTTGGGTCATAAGGTTTCTGATGATCATCAAGGTAGAAAATGCACCTATATATATATATATATATATATATATATATATTTAATATAATTTTATCATATAGACAAAACCATTTTACTCACTACAAAGATGCAACATCGTTTCAGTGCATTTCAATTGCACTTCGACGGGTGAGAATCAAAAATGGTTATGAACAATCCTGCTTGTAGGCAAGCAATATGTAAAACATCACTTTTTTTTCCATTTGTTTGAGGAGAATAATATACATAAAGCAAAAAAAAAAAATATTGCTCTAATATCGGTAACAAGCCCTCTTTTGGATTAATCCTGTGAACATTGGAATTTATATATTACTTTCATTCTCATTGCATCAGATATATATATATATATATATATATATATATATATATATATATATATATATATATATATATATATGAAATGAGAGACAATATTTATGAATAAAAATGACAATAGGAAAACTAGTAATTGCTGATGCGTTTTGTCCAATGTGAACTTTATCAAAGCAAAATATGAAAATGAATATAATTTATCAAGGTAACTAATAAAAACAAGAAACAGAATGTTCCTAGCAACTGGAATGTAGAGAAATGCCATTTTCATATTGTTAACTGAAAATAATGTCAGTATTTGTCACGTGTGGAGAATATTGTCATTATATCTGTGTTGATTCAACCATTTTCTTTTGATTTTATGAATCTATTGTGTATATTTGTTTGTGAGAGTAGTAATTTTGTTAAGAAAGGTGAAATGGGGAAAAAACCTGAGTGTAGATTAATATTTGGGTAATTTTCTATGGCGGCACTCTCTAGAATTTTCCTTCGGAGTGAGTTATTTTCTTTTTTGAGTGTAGCATTTTTAAAATCAAAATTATGGTTGAATTTATTTCTATGTATGACTAGTGAATCAGCTAAGTTGTTTTTTGTGAGCTCTCTTTTGTGCTCATAAATGCGTTTTTTTAAACTTCTACTTGTTTCTCCAATATATTGGGAGGAACAGTTTTGGCAATTTATTTTATATATATATATAGGTAATGTCAGAATATATATTTCATTTCTAGTTTTATTCAGCTGCTGAAGAATTTTGAATTTTTATACAATGAACAAGAAAAAAATATTTATTTTCCTAAAATAATGATATAGTTATCAGGAAAACAAGTAATATAAAGGGAATTCCACAAACGGGAGGTGCGAGACATGAAGCTATTGAAGTAGAAGAGATGGCCACACAACCATTTCGACAGTGAAAGAGTGGGACCGTGATGCCAGCCTAGTAGCATGCTTGAATTCATACAGTCTGGGAACCAGCGATCGTCGGAGCAGTTACTGTGAAAGTATTTGTAGAAAAGACAGTGGGAAGTGATGACACGTCTTTAAGAAAGCAACAGTAAACGAGATGCCAGATCAGGGCCAATCACATCGCATATCCTTTCATGGAGTTGAGCATCAGACATTCTAATGGGAGGCAGGGAGGGTTCACTGTGATGGGTAAAAGAGAGCAGTTTTGTTTTTTAGGCATTAAAGTTAACCAGCCATTTCTTGCCCCAGTCAACAACAGATTGGAGGTCCTTTTCAAGATCAACAGCCAAGTTAGTTTTGTCAGCAATGCTGGATTTGCTATTGAGACAGGAGTAAATAGTAGTGTCATCTGCATAGATGCCTACTTGGGAACTGATGATATCAGGAATTTTTGTTAACTAATGGGACTCTTTAGCATGAATAGTATAACAAGTAACAGCAGAGAAAGTGGAATTGGTGAGCAGAGTTCAAATTTCAGCCTTGTTTGTTGCATTCACTTTTGCACTAATTGACTTGGGAAAGGTATGAATCTCCAACGAGTTATGGAATAAATATCAGAATACAATGGGCTCTCTAGTGTTGGATAGCAGAGTCTCAGAGAAAGAAAACTTTGAATTCCAAAGATGTAGAGAAAGGAATGGAAATCTACTCCACTATCTTTCCCAAGAATGCATGGCAAAGATAATAAAGAAAAGGAATTCATGGGGAGTCATGATTGCCTATGTCCTAAATGGACATGGAATTAGGAAAAAAAATTGGGTATCATCAGAAATGTTTGAAAGAAAAGCAAATTTGGTGCTTAACTTAAAAAACTGGATGATCATGATTATCATCATCAGTTCTATGGCTGGGCATGGTTGTAGGGTCACTACTCAGCTGAACACCTGACCAGATACCTCCACATATCCTGGTTGAGAGTTATTCATTAATGTGTAGTGTGTTTTAGGCAAGTGGACCTCCCTCCCTCCATAGATCAAACCACAGAACACATAGGCATTTACTCCATCATGGGAACTCCCCACCCCAGCTGGAAGCCTTCTGACCAGCAATGCCATGTCATCACTGAATTAGTTGCATATATAGCTATGGAACACAGTCTATCCATTTTGAAAGATTGTTGTTGACCATACAAAAAGTAAATCTTTATGATGTTTGAACAAAAAGGTTCACCTACTCTTTGACAGATCTTGTTTCTAAACATCCTTCTTATCAGAAAAGCCTGATGGGGGAACCAGTTTAGTAGACAATGACCCAAATATACAGCAGGTAGTACTTGGTTACCTGATACCAGTCACACTCATAGAGTGATCTGACATGTGTGTGCGTGTATATATATATATATATATATATATATATATATATGTACAGGTAGTAATCCATTGTTATAATCCAGGCAAGTCCTATTAACACAACATAGAATTTGAAATATGTTAAAACTGATTCACAAAATAGTGCTCAATGTTTATTTTCATTAAACAGAGCAAAATTTTCTTAACAATTGGAATTAAGATACCTTTAGTTAATGACCATTTTCACCTACAAATTTTAATTTTAAAATTTGCAGGATTTTTCAAACTGTTTAAAATTAAAATTCATAGGTGAAAATTGTAATTAACTAAAGTATCTTAATTCCAATTGTAAAGTATATTTATATATACTTTACAATTGGAATTAATATATATATATATATATATATATATATATATACTTTACAATTGTAATTAACTAAAGTATCTTAATTCCAATTGTAAAGTATATATATATATACTTTACAATTGGAATTAAGATACTTTAGTTAATTACAATTTTCACCTATGAATTTTAATTTTAAACAGTTTGAAAAATCCTGCAAATTTTTTTCATAATATATATATATATATATATATATATATATATATATATATATATCTTGGAGTTGGAATGTATTTTCAAAATAAATTCACATGTAGAGGGATTAAACAGGGATTGGGATTTACTCAGAGGGTATAATTTCCACAGGGAGACGTCTAACCAACAATATTCCTCGGAAGATTAAGTGCCACTATTCCTTGTATTGTTGAAAAAGAACTCAAATGTGTTTCCTTAAATTCTGACATTAAAATCTATCTTTTTGTGCTTCAATTCAGTCAAGACGTTTAATATATAATAAATATCAACATCATTGACAATATTGGTATCATTTTGTTGACTTTTAATTCTTCAAATTTCATTAACCAGCCTATTAAATCTATTATAAGAAGCACACATGAAGCACCCCTTGTTTTAATTATCTATATCTATATCTATATATGTGTGTGTGTGTGTATATGAAAGTGGACATTGAAGCCAAGACCCAGTGTGGACCATCTGTTTCATGCTAAATGCAATCATCAGGCCATATATATAGTATTTTTGCATGACTATTTATATATATACATATATATACATGTCAGTGATGTATTATGGGTAGTCTATTGTATTGCATTTTGAGCAGTCTATTATTCTAACAGTTATTTTTGGTTGATGGCAACATTTGTGTTTCAAGTTATTCTACAGGCTATTGAGTAGGAATAATTGTGGATCTGAATGCAGTTTTTGGCTATTTATAGTGATGTTTGTTAATTTTTTTAAAAATAGCTGTTACAATAATACAATAGACTACCCACAATGCATTACTGACCTGTATATATAAATAACTAAGTCAAAACATAATACACATGCCCTGATGATTGTGTTTAGCAAGAAACAAACAGCCATCTCTGGGTGTTGACTTCAATGTTCATTTTTATATTTACAAATGCCCTATCCCTGATATTGAGCACTTAACCCATAGATATCATCTTTTATGTGTCATATCCCTTCAGGAATTAGGTGATCATGGCTCTCCACTTCTTCCTATCCCCTATAGTTCTCAATATATTTTATCCTTTTGCTACTTCTCCCAAACCCTGTTCTGTCATTCACTAGGTATGTCATGTATTGCTTTCTCTTGTCTCTCTTTTTTTCTATCTTTCTTCTAATTCCAGCCAAGCACTCTTGAGGGAAAGCATGAATTTGTAAACAATTACTACTACTGCTAATACTGCAAAGCTCTTCTATGAATTGAACACTGTCGGTCATTGGCATGTTTCATAAGTACATAAAAATTTGCTTTCCTCTCTACCAGGTGCTGATAGTTCAGGGGTAAAATCTCTGACTGATGTCAAATCAGTCAGGTTTCAACCCCGCTTTGAAGCAATCAGATGTTTAGCCACACTGATGATTTGCAATACAGAAAAACAGTCTGTCAGTGAATGACAATATATATATATATATATATATATATATATATATATATATATATATATATAGAGAGAGAGAGAGAGAGAGAGAGCGAGAGAGAGAGAGAGAGAAAGAGAGAGATTTAATAGGCCAGTTATTGAATTTGAGGAATATAAAAATAACAAAATGATATTGGCAATATGATTGATGATATTGTTTTTGTTATGCATTTTATAAGCATAAGGCAAAGACAGTAAATTATTCTTAAATTTTATAAATTTTATGAGCATAAGGCAAAGACAGTAAATTATTCTTAAATTTTATAAATTTTATAAGCATAAGGGAAAGACAGTAAATTATTCTTAAATTTGCCAAACAATGTCTGAAATTCAAGAAGGAATAAATTTAAAAAAATAAATTTGACTAATGAAACATTTAGTATTTCAGAATTTAAAAAAAATCAGCTAGCTGAGTTGCAAATGAATTCTCCATTATTTACAGATGGAATTATTCATGCTTCTGATGCAGAAATTTTAATTTTTCTTTCTTTTTATATATATAATATTTATATATATATTTATTCTAAAATATTTTCTGTTTATACATTCTTTTTTATAGATACAAATAAGTAAATGCTCTGTTTATAATAAATGGTATTAACAACATTTACCGGCCTGAATGTCTGAGAAATTTAAATTGATATACCACCTCAGGCTATGACGGTTTTGTGTAGGATACAGATTCAATTCCTGTCAGAGGACACATATTTTTTATGAAAACTTTTTGGACATTCAGGCCAGTAAATGTTGTTAATACTGTTTATTATAAACAGAGTATTTACTTAAATATTTGTATCTATAAAAATAACATATAAACAGAAAATGTCTTAAAATAATTGTCGGACTTTGTCAATTTTGTAATATATTTATGCATATATATATATATATATATATATATATATATATATGAATATATTATATATATTGTCATGTTGACCATTTTGTAATATATTTATTCATATATATATCTATATCTATATCTATATCTATATATATATATATATATATATATATATCAAATATATAGTCATGTTGACCATTAAGAAAACAACCCAGAAATCTATGATAGATAGTCATATCCTATCATTTCTAAGCAGTTATGTGGGGGTGCTGAAAAGTTCTCAGCTTGACCCATTTCTGCAAATCAGGATTTCAATGACAAAACATCATAAAGATTTTGAAAAGTTGAAATAAACATATGAAAAGATATGTCCAGTGTATTGAACTGTTCATTCAATATGTGGTACAGTATATGTTTCATGGCACAAGCTCTTCTGTCTTGTTTGGTCTGAGAACTTTTCAGGCACCTCTTTGTAATTCCAGCTTACAAAGTGCTACTTAATATGTGTCCTGAACTTTCTCAAGAATTAAGACTTAATGTGCTGACAGGCACATTGCACTGAAATCCTTGTAAAAACCCAACCAGAATCCAAGTATTATCAATATTTATAACATTAAATAGAACGAATAAACAAATTGTTATTGTTATTTACATTATGTCTCTTCAGCTTCTCTTTAACAATTTCTTTATTCCACTTACATATCCAGTTGAAGTGTCATTATCAGTTTAACGTTAGTTCCTTTTCACATCCTGACATCTTTCTAAGATATCTTTCATTTCTATTCTGTATATGTTTATATGGATGTATATAAACTGAACTCACATTACACTTTCACACCACCTTTATATATATATATATATATATATATATATATATATATATATATGTATATATGTGTATATCATATATATATATATGTATATCATATATATATATATATATATATATACATATATATATACATACATATATATATACATATATATATATATACATATATATATATATATATATATCATATATATATATATATATATGTATATCATATATATATATATATACATATACATATATATACATACATATAGATATATACATATATATATACATATATATATATATATATATATATATAGTAATGAGGAGGATTTGAAAATTATATTAATTGATTCATCGAGTCTGATAGAAACCTCAGGAAGCACTGGACGGCCGTTTCGTCCTATATTTGGGACTCATCAGCTGTGTGCATCCATCCGGGGTTTCGATTCCCTCGGTAGTGGATGCACACTGCTGATGAGTCCCAAATATAGGACGAAACGGCCGTCCAGTGCTTCCTGAGGTTTCTATCAGACTCGATGAATCAATTAATATATATATATATATATATATATATATATATATATATCAGTTAGATTCAAATACAGATCAAATATGGATCTGAATCTAGTGACATGATAAAATAAAGAACAGAAAGGAAACTTTTATCACTCTAACCTGTTTCACTTTTATTCAAGCTTCATCAGAAATTGAGAAATGGAGAAAAATACAAAAATTCTGTTATTTTCACTTCTGTGTTGTTTGATTTTCATTGGTCAATCATGAATCACATCCCTTATAAGTGTAAATAAGTCTCTCTCTCTCTCTCTCTCTATATATATATATATATATATATATATATATATATATATATATATGCCCAAGTATAGGATTGCCGTATACAGAATAAATTCCAATAACTAACAAATACTATTCATAAAGTATGCTCAATACAGAATAGAGCAAATATCATCATTTATCAAAAAATTACAGCATAAAAATGTTATAAAATCACTACAAAAATAGCCATTTTGTTTCAACACTTCTGGTGTCTTATCAAGTGATGGTGTTGAATGTAGAAGAAAGGCAACACCATCACTTGATAAGATACCAGAAGTGTTGTAACAAAATGGCTATTTTTCTGGTGATTTTATAACATTTTTATGTTATAATTTTCGAATAAATGATTATATATACACACACATATATATATATATATATATATATGATAAAATATAGTTTTAACGTGTGCTATATTTATGGGATAAAGTGCTCAATATCAGAGAAAGTGTGTATGTAACTATAAAAGTGAACATTAAAGTCAACACCTAAAGGTGACAATTTGTTTCATATTCAAAACAATCATCAGACCCGGTGATTACATTTTGTATGAAACAGACAGTCGCCTCTGAGTGTTGCCTTCAATATCCACTTTCATGGGTGCAATGTGTAAATTGTCACCATTTTATATTTCAAATTTTGTGCATGCATGCAGTTTGTTTTTTTATTTTTTTATTTTTAATGCACAATATAGTAGGGTCAGTTGGGGACCATCTGTGAGGAAAATAGCAACATGATGCAATTCATTCCATCAGATCTTTGGAAACGACATGCTGTATTTCTTGGCATTTTCATCAGAAGCTCCAATATGAATCATTCAGAGTGTTTGGGTGTCAACCTGAGGACAGTGCAGAGAATTTGGAAACAGTTGGATGAATCTAATGGTGATTACAAAAATGTTTGGAGTTTTCATATCATGGCAATGGTATGCCTCCATTCATCTTCCCACGGGGGCTCAGACTCAACACAGAAGCCTATATCAAGTGGCTTGAGAAGGAAGTACTTCCCTTGGTCAAGAGGGTGGTTGCTAGAAGACCCTATGTCTGAAAACAGGACACTGCACAATGCCACAGAAGTAGGAGAAACCAGTCATGGCTGTCAGGCAATTTCTTCAAACACATCACCCCTTACATCTAGCCACTTCTATATAATTGTGTATTTGGGAAGCAATCCCTCTTTTATACAGGTTTCATTAAAAATGAATGACAGGGAAGGTACTGCACTTAAGTTTTGTATTTAATTTTTCTTGTATTTTTCTAAGTTCTTTCTTTTCTGGAGACATAAATTATGGAGAAATTGATTTTATTTTATGTACAAATGATTTTATTTTTACTTTTAACTAAAATTATCCTTGATAATGGCTAAAAGTATAGCTGAAAGTGCTCAGACAGACAGAAAATTTGGACAAATTCTACATAATTTATGCCCAGAGAAGAAGGAAATTGTAAGACCACAACAAAAATTTAAATAAAATCTTAACCACAGTAAATTGAATGTATTATTTTCCAAACAGGGTCAGTTATTATTAAGGCTTCCATTATTTTTAATCTTTTTTTATATGTGGATGAGGTTATTTCGCTTGTATTTTCTATGAGTTTGTTATGGATAGAGTCTGGTAAGATTTTGTTTGTATTTAAATGAATCCTAATGGAACTATGGTCGGGTAGGTGCAACATAAGTCATCTGGATAGGCATGTAGTAGTATGACTGATGTAATTATTTATGAGTTTGGTTTGATCAGGAATACAGTTCCTTGAAGGGAATGTGAACACGTAAATAATGTTGGTTCTTTGTAGTTTTAATTTTGCAGTTGTATTCTTATTTTTGATGATAAGGTTAGCTGTTTTAATTCAGTTAGAAGTAAAAATAAAATCATCCTTGATAATGGCTGAAAGTACAGCTGAAAGCACTCAGACATGTAGAACTTTTGGACAGTTTTTAAAAATATTGTATCCAGAAAAGGAAACACTTATACATACACAAGAAAAAGAAATAAAAATCTTAATTGCAGTACTGTTTCAGACGTCTTTAACGAAACATGTACAAAAAAGGAGTTACTGCCTAAATACAATATATATATATATATATATATATATATATATATATATATATATATAATCTATTTACTCTGGTATCCAGTGTGAAAAAAATAAAAGAACAATATTAGCAGGATTTTATCTCCTAGCAGGTCCAAGACAGACAGATCAATGCATAGGAGGCAACCAAAATACTAGTCACCTTCCTTGAGGAACAAAATCCTAGATTGAGCAGCAACACTCCAGTTGCATAGATTGGCAAGCATTGACAGACTGATACACTGGCTTGATATACAGTAATCAATGACAGATAAATAAGCGACATAGTCATCAATGACAACAGCCTGGATCAACCAATTCGAGTTAGTTGAATACTGATTTTGCTAGTAAGAGTTGTGAACACTGACACTGAATTGTACTTACAGTGGAATTGTGAAAGCAATTGATAAATTACATGACTAGTTAATCAAATTCTCCATACCACATTGCTTGTTTCCTGGGTCAACAGGGAGCGTGTATTCCCATGTGGAAGTCAAGCTGGGATCAAAGAAAGTGCTATGACTGCAATCATTTTTTTTTTTTTGATTAATGCAGAAAAAACAAAAATAATAAAAAATCAAGAAGGGGAAGTTTCAGCAATGTTTTGATGACACTGAGGAAAAAAAAACAAAATGGAAAGAGAAAAAATAAAACATACACAACAAGCAAAAAGTTTGGGGCCACCCTGGTTTTCTTTAGAAACACCATAAAATGAGATATTTTTGTAATTTTTTTTAAAGTAAAGGATAAAGTTTCAGTAACTACAGTGTAACTCTTAGTTTCATGCATGTGTATACATTGAGGAATGAATATATATATATATATATATATATATATATATATATATATATATGTATATATAGTTATATATGAATATATATTTATCATATATATATATGTATATATATTTATTATATATATATGCAGATATATTTATTATATATATATGATAAATATATATAAGCATATATATTTATTATATATATATGCATATATATTTATCATATATATATGTATATATATTTATTATATATATGATATATGTATATATATTTATCATATATATATATCTATATATATATCTATATCTATATATATATATATACATATATATATATATATATATATATATATATATAAAAATACTAAAAAACTCTAGATTATTTGCCTAACATGTTCTTTCCTATTTTTTTACATATCTGCACATATATATATATATATATATATATATATATATATATACAAATATAAAAGAACGAAGATTTCAGCATTCAAAACATTAATTTAAAACAGGGCTCAATACAAAAGTAGAGCAATAAATATTCATTTATTACGTACTGTTAACACTGTTGCTAATGTAACAGTGCATAATAAATAAATATATTTATTATATATATATATATGCATATGTATATATATTATATATATATATATATGAATTGATATATATATGTGTATATATATATATATACATATATATGTATATATATGTATATATATATATGTATATATATATACATATATTTACATATATATATATACATATATATATATATACATATATATATATATACATATATATATATATATACATATATATATCTATTCATATACATATATGTATATATATATATATATATATGCATATATATATGTATGTAAATATATATGTATGTAAATATATATGTATATATATTTATTATATATACATATATATATATATATATATATATATATATATATATATATATACACATATACAGTAAACAACAAAATTATTTTGACACCCATCAATTTTGAATATTTTTATCCATTTCTCAGAATCTAATGCCCAAATCATGCTAGGTTTTTTTTTTATGTTATCAAACAAAAGAAAGAAATATAAAACTCAATTCTCAATAAAAAAAATTATTTTAAATTTGATTGATTCACATAAGTAAAAGAAATTTCATAATTATTTTATTGTTGAAGCCTTCTAGAATATTTATTCAGTAGAATATTTGTGATAATTCCAGCAAAGAACATCACGAGGTGCATAGAGTGTCACCATTGTTATTCTTACATTAACAACATGACAGGGAAAACAAGGGAGTTTAGCGTTGACTTGCAACAGAGAATTATTTACTTCCACAAGTCAGGAAATAGATACAGCACTATTTCAAACTGGTTAGCTATCCCTATATCTACAGTACAATCTGTTATAAAGAACTTTAAACAGTTTGGCATGACAAAGAATTTGCCTGGGCGTGTAAGAAAACCCAAATTGTCACCGAGAAGTGCATGAAAACTATCAAAAAGTCAATATAAACTCAAGAGTTCACTATTTACATTATTTGGACTATTGTCCTTATCTTTGTCACCATATTTATTACAACATTTCGGCCATTGTACACTCCAGCCTTCATCAGGTGGTTGGAATGTCGAACTGAACCCTTTATTTCGCTTTTTTCCACATGCCATGTCTAATGGATGTCAGTTATCAGTTATCTCCTACTAATTTTCCCTCTGAAAGTTCTCCACATTCATCTTTGTCGCCATATATATTACAACGTTTTGCCTGTTGTACGCTCCGGCCTTCTTCAATGTGGTTGGAATGTCGAACTGAACCCTTTATTTCACTCACTGGGTTAGACTGTTCTAGTTCCATGTGCCATGTTTAATGAATGTCAGTTGTTAGTTATCTCCTGTTAATTCCCCTCTCCAAGTTCTCTACTGCCTTAACTGGGTATTGAACTCAGACTCTTTGGGTCCTCTCACTGGATCTAACTAACACCTTTATCCACTGTTCCATGTGTCCTTGAGGACATCTGTGAATTTCTGGTTATTATAAACCTAATGTCTTCAGCGACCATTTTTTTAACAGTGCTCATATTGAAATTTTTGCTGTTATCATTGCATGTTTTACCAGAGCTCATATTGCAATTTTTGTTGTAATTATCACTTTTCTCTGGCACTCCTTATTACTGGTTCCCATATTGTATTCATTTCTATACTTGATTGGCTCAGGAGATTTTTGTGGCCTAGCATATGTGCTGATTCCTTAGGTTTATGAATTTTGCAATGGTGTTCTTTGTCTATGATCTGAACCTGATTCCCAAAGGGCGGTAATCTCCCTTTTCTCTCCATATGTGGTCAGCCATGACTGATTTTTCCACTTCCCCTCGTGTTACAACTTTAGAGTTCTTGAAGCCTTACCATACAACACTGTTTAAATCGAAATGAGCTGTATGGAAACCAACCACGATGAAATCTTCTTCACAAACCATGTCATATTGTTACTTGGTTTAATTTTGCCAAAACGTTCTTGGACAAAGAAAATAACTTTTGGAAACAAGTAGAATGGAGTGATGAAACAAAAATTTAGCTTTTTGGGCATAATGATGGACAGAAGATTTGGTGCAAGAAAGTTTAGACTTCTCTCCCAAAGAACACAGTGGCAACATTAAAACATGGAGACAGCTCGATTATGTTTTGGGCTTGTTTTAGCTCAAGGGGGACTGGGCAATTACTTGCAATAAGAGGAATAATGTAATCTGAAGACTATATCAAACTACTGGATGAAAATCTACAACTATCAGTAGAAAATGTTCATCAAGGTTGGCAATTTACTTTCCAGCAAGATAATAATCCCAAACATATATGTAAATCAGTGAGTGTGTGGCTTCAGAAAAAGAAGATTACAGTTCTGTCATAGCCTTCAATGAATCCTGACTTGAATCCTATTGAAAATCTATGGCAAGAATTGAAAGTTGAAATACATTATCATCATAACCTACAGGACATAGAACATGTAACCATTGAAGAATGGTAGAAAATCCCACAAAAGACTTGTTCAAATTTCATCAAAAACTTTAGAAAACAGTTGCAGCAAATTATAAAAATGAGAGCCCATGCTATTGACTGTGAAAATTCAGTTTTTCCTATTTTTCATACTGCATGAATAATTACGTCTTTTCCTATTTTGCATAATTCGCCTGTCAAATTTGTTGTATTTAACCTTTTGTTCTGAAAATTGAGTTTTATATTCGTTTTTTGTGATTATTAGCATGAAAAAACTTGGTATCATACAGTCTTTAGATTCTGAGAAATGGATAAAAATATTAAAAATTGAGGGGTGTATGAATAATTTCATCACTAACTGTATATTATATATATATATATATATATATATATATATATATATATATATATATATATATATATATAAATCTGTGGTTAATTTAGCATCCCTCCCATGAGACCCAATATATATATTTTTTAAATCAAAAGTAATAATTCATGACTGATGAATTGGTGGAACAACAAAACTTAAAGTTGCACTTCAAACTTCAAGTGATATTTATATTTATTAATATATACTGTCTAACTAGATTGAGCACTACTTTGTTAACACCTTATATTAAATTGAATAAATATTTATTTACCTGTGTATGCAAACTAATGCAATTATATACAGTTGCTAATATCTAGTTATATGATTTATCCACCTTAATACCTATATATAAACCTAAACAAACTATTAAAAAAGCGATACAAACAAATTTTTACTGCATTAATAAAACACCAATTAAAATAAAAATAAATAAATAAATATATAAGATAAGAAATGAAAATAAAAATAAAAATAAATAAAAACAAGCAAAATAATCTAACCCAAATAAATAAACAAATAAACGACTTCCAGCAAAATAACCGCCAAAATAGGCTACCCACAATGTACCACCGACCATATATATGAATAGCTGAGAAAAAAAAAGCACGCGTGGCCTGACAATTGTGTCTAGCATGAAACAGCCTGTCACATATAAGTGTTGACTTCAATGTTCACTTTTATATTTACATATGCTCTATCTCTGATATCGAACACTTTATCCCATAAATATAGCACACCTTAAGAATATATTTCTTCATATATATATATATATATATATATATATATAAAATTTGTGTATTTATGCAGCAATCCTTCTTTCATGCACATTTAATACAGACTAGGTGCTTTGATTTAGTTTTTTATACAATTTCTCATGTGATCTAATAATTTTTTTCTTTTCAGATGATAAATTATATAAAAACTGTCTGAATGTTCTTTTAATCTGAGCACTTTCAACTATACATTTAGCCATTTTCAAGGTTGATATATATTAACTGTTAACAAGAAATAGATTGTTCTATGTATATATTTATATATTGTTTACATTTTCAAAACACGGTCAAGATATTGTATCCATTTTCATAGTGTTGATATTATTAAGGCTAAAAATAATGGAAGCCTTATTGATAAAAACAAAAACCAACCTATATAGAAGAAGATATTTACAGGAAAAAGTGCTCAATATCAGAGATAGAGCGTATGCAAATATAAAAGTGAACATTGAAGTCAACACTCAAGGGCTTTTGAGTGTTGACTTTAGTGTTGACTTTTATATATATATATATATATATATATATATATATATATATATATATATATATATATATATATATATATATATATATATATATATATATATATATATATATATATATATATATATATATATATATATAAGATATGATACAAAAGAAAAAAAATTAAAGACGTTAATCAAATTTCAAAAAGTTACATTGATGTTTGAGAAGCAAAAATACGCTTTTAAGGACACGGTTTCCTGCTTTGACTGCTTTAGGTTTTGGTTACTGTCAAACTCTTCATTCAAAAAGCTAAAAAAAAGAATGAAAAAAACTGAAGCCATTATCTTCAGGGAGAGATCAGCTAAGTAAAAACTGGTTTTGTAGTCATGTCATTCACCTTATATCTGCAAACCACAGTTTTTTTATCTTGCTGAGGTAATGGGGCTTAAAACATCTTGGGACCTTGAAGGATTTGTAAATGAGTTATGATGATATGATCAAAACATTAAGAAGTATATATAAAAAAATTTTCTATTAAAAATGTGTCGGAATGGCTCTCATAATTTTCACATAAGGACATGTTGTTATGGTTCTTTAAATACTCTATATAATGAAATATATCTTTGAGCTGCTATTATGTACTTTACTTCAAATCGTGTACTTTACAATAAATTATGTATTTTACTACAAATTGTTTAATTTAATACAAATTTTGTGCTTCAAATTGTATCCTTTAACTTGTCTATCTTACTCCAAATTGTGTATTCTATTTGCTTCAAATTGTGTACTTTATTATAAATTGTGTATTTTATTATGAATTATGTAATTTAATATAAATTTTGAAGTTCATGCTAAATTGAGTTCTTTATAACATATTGCAAATTTTTCTATAAATTGTGTACTTTACAACAAATTATTAATAAAAATTTTGTACTTTAATTGTGTGCTTTATAATAAATTATGTAGTTTAATAAAAATTGTGAACTTCCTGCTAAATTGTCTGCATTACTATAAATTCTTGCCAAAAACTTGTGTTTTATTAACTCTGAACACATAAATATTTTGTTAGATTTTTAAATAGGTTTTGTTAAAATTTAACTTTTTGCAGTTTCTTTTCATATTCATTGTTTTGAAAAATTCTCCTGAATCCCCAAGTGAGTTTTACCAGGTACAAAATTTGAATATTAATCAAGTTCATCCATTTGTCTGATTTGGCTCCTCTTTGTAGATTCATTTTTCTATTGACAGTTTTATTTGCCTTGTCATTTCATATGCAGTATCCCACAATACAACATTGAGAGACAACAGGTTTAACCAAATAAACAAGCAAGAAAAAAACTACTCTCATAAAAATCTGTTTGTAATAGTGAGGATGAAACAAAAATGAAAGAAACAAAAACAAAAACAGAAAAGAAGAGTGTTCATAAACATGCAAAAAACAATGTTCAAGGAAATTTTTGAAATCTAAAATAATCTGTTATTGTATAGCATAATTTTAAGTTTGGTTTTATGAAAAAATATTTTCTTCACACTCAAATGTAACTAAAGGTTATTTTTACATATTGATAAACTTCATAAGTTTTATTTCTATGACAGGGATATTTGTAAGTAATTTTATAAGAATTTTATGTGAATTGTTATATGAATGTTTATATGAGAGCCTCATTGCAATATTTTGAATTTTCTTATTCCTATTAATCTTCAAGGCAGATATTCAAAATAAAAATGGGTGTCAAATGTTTAAAAACTGACTGTATATAATGTGATAATAATATATAATGCAATGAAAAATTATGGTTAAAAATTAGGAACAAAATTTATAAATTGTGCAGTGTTTTGTGAAATATTCCTCATTTTGTTATTATCACAATGTTTTGGCCATTGTACCCTCTGGCATTCATTATGTGTATATCAATCTGGGTAATCTATAGGGAATTCTGAACTCTATTCATTATTTAATTCACCAGGGTAGACTGTTCTTGTTCCACTGCCCATGTCTAGGGATATCTTGTCTCATTCTTATTTTTAGTACTTAATTATTTCCACTGAATTCAAGTACACACTGCCTAGGCCAGTGATTGAACTCACAATTACTATTAAGCAGTAAGTGTCCATAGTTAAGTGTAATTGGCAAAATGCTCACCAAACAAAATTGACAAAGTTCACAATAAACAATAACAAAAGAAAGAAAAAGAACAGGGAAGAAAAATACAAAACAAACAATATTGATGCATGTCAAAACTAGGCAAAGAAACAAACAATATATATGCAAGTTAAAACTAGGCAAAGCAACAAACAATATATATGCAAATCAAAACTGGACAAAGCAACAAACAATACATATGCAAGTCAAAACTAGGCAAAGCAACAAACAATATATATGCAAGTCAAAACTAGGCAAAGAAACAAACAATACATATGCAAGTCAAAACTAGGCAAAGAAACAAACAATATATATGCAAGTCAAAACTAGGCAAAGCAACAAACAGTATACATGCAAGTCAAAGCTAGGCAAAGAATCAAACAGTATATATTCAAGTCAAAACTAGGCAAAACAACAGTAATAAAGCAAAAAGATTCCAAAAAAGAATGGTGTTCACATGCAAAAGGGATACAGTCAAGTAATTTGACTTCAAGACAAGAAAGAATTAAATTTCTATTGGTTAGGACAAAATCTGCATCTGTAGGATTCATGCAAAAATTGAGGGAGGGATGCTGTTTTTCAGCAGTTATTCATCCAATAATTGGAATCAACAGTGATAGTGTTAATTCACCTATATCTAGGCTTACCATAATTTTCAAGCTTCACATTGAGACAGTTATCAAGTTTTTTATAATTTTTTTCTATCAATTCACCCCAAGGAAAGTGATAATGCCACTACAAGGGGCTACAGGAAGTGCAAGAGAATGAAATAACTTTAGAAGGATCTGGAAACCAAATCATAAGCAGGAAATAAAGAATAAACTTCTAATTCTGTTAAAAAAAAGTGAACACATTTTCATGGCACAGAACCTTTTAAGCTCAATGGATGCTACACATACACATAAAAAAACAAATATTGATAGAATATATCATTGATAAAGACCATTGGGAATAGGGTAAGATTATCAATATATTTGAATTGATTTGCTGATAGCTTTTTGCAAACCTCTTTATTCAACTTTTGCCAAAAAAGATGTATTATATCTTCAGAGAATGATTTTTTTTGATAGCTAACTGCTAATCTTTATCAAAATAAAAGCAAATAAACAGTAGTCATTGAAAATTTAACTTTTACTTTTATAATTATAAAAATATCTTATTTTAAGATGTTTTTTTTTTAAAGAAATAAAGGGTGACTGCACACTTTTTGCCTGTAGTGTACTCTAGAATAAGCTAGCTGGTTATCTCTCCTCTCTGGTCAGAATTTGATCCCATGTTTCATTAATTTAACTATTGGCCTTAGAAAAAAATGGTTATATGTATGGTAGAACAGGGTTTGGGAGAAATAACAAAAAGACAAAACTTATTAAGAACTACAAAGAACAGGAAATTCTGGAGAGCCATGATCACCTATGTCCTGAAGAGACATAGCATTTAAAAGATCTTCACTGATTTAATTATGTTGTATGCTTTTCTACATCAGCCATATAAATTGAATGTTTTCTTTTTTTGCTCTATCTCCTCTATCCTTTGGGGAATTATTTTGTTGGTCATTCAGTCCTTTCCTTGCAGTGGCCATTTTCTTCTTCTGCTCTCTACTGTGTCATTGTATACCTGGTCAGAATTTGCCACACCAGATGTAGGAACATGGTCAAATTATAATTGTTCACCAGCATTCCCTTCTCAGTATATTTTTGAATGAGGCTTCTTCTGCCTCTGGTTATCATTTCTAAGACTTCTTTCATCAGGCAGTTTTGATGTTCCTGGAAATATCTATTGTGTAGAATTGTAAATTTCCTGAACCAAAATCCATAGATTCCATCTGGCCTTTGTGTTTTATAGTGTTTATTTTCCAAACTATGTTTCAGTAAGAATTTTAAAAATATAAATGCCTCTTTCTGTATATCATCCAGGGTCATAAAATAATTATACCATTCACAACAAGTTTTTTTTCTTACAATTTGAGTAGCATTAGCTAGAGTATAATTCAATAATCGAGTAAAATATAATGGATTTACATCACCTTACCTTATGTTTAAGGTTTATTTCCAGCAAAGAAAGTGTTGATAAACTGAAGAGATATTCATAAATTTTCTGTTTTTAATTTTTCATCAGTCTGCTTGAAATAGAACATCTTCTATGTGCTACATCATTTCATGGCATAGGCGATCATGGCTCCCCACAACTTCCTATCTCATGTAGATTTTAGCAGCTTTCTCTTGCTCTCAGTATGCTTTCTACCTAATTCAAGATAAATATTCCAAACTTATTCAAAGGGAGAAAATTATATATATATATATATATATATATATATATATATATATATATATATATATAATTAAAAACTGAACAAAAACTGAACAACTAATACAAAGTGAATTATACCTACCAAACTCAGATAACAACTGCATCAACTACTCTTACTTCAAATTGATTGAACAAGAAACCTTTTTCCGCAGCCTTGAACCCAGTTTTCAGATCTCCCCAAACTATGACACAAATTTAAAAAGAAAAGAAAGTTGAACTACTGGACTAAAACCTCCAAATATACCCAAACCGACCCCAGACCTACTGTAATACAGTAGCATCTCTAAGTAGAAGCTTATGAAGAATTATTTGACTAAAAAAACGTTTATTTTATTATAATGGATGGTTACAAGCAAGAGGGTGGATGGAACAGGCTTATTTTATTAACATACTGACAAAAAGCAGAAAGCATAAAGAACAGATGTATCTATCACAAATAAACACAGACATATATATTTATTATATATATATATTCATTATATATGTATATATATTTATCATATCTATATGTATATATATTTACTATATATATATCTATATGTATATATAGTTATATATATATATATATATATATATATATGTATATATCCAGTAAAATATATATGTATATATAGTTATATATATGTATGTATGTATATTTATACATATATATGTATATTTATATATATATATATGTATATTGTGTGTATTTAAGCAGCATCTTTTCATTTATACACGTTTCATTAAATAATATAGACAAGTGTTGTCTATTTATTTTATGTAAAT